>VDFB02316221.1:0-22437 GCA_007258455.2 Sequoia sempervirens
GGTAGCATCCTCGAAGCAAGGTTTCAATTGTCATTCCGACAACATAACGGTATGATAACATGAATGGATACAAAGCTGGAGCAAAATCCTTCATTAAATAGAGCTCACAAAACTCTTCAAATTCCTGAGAAAGCACACCAAAAGACATAGGAGTCTTTTCAAATTTCCAAAAAAAACAATTAACTCCTCAAGATGGCGTCCCTTTTTGCATATTATGAATTTCACTTTATTTTTAAAATATCTCTTTTAAAAGAGGCGTCCACTTATTCCAAGGCATTATGTTTTTATCAATAAATAATAAATCACCTCATGAAAGCGTCACCCTTCCAAGACCCTCATTTAAACACAACTTAAAGTTGTTCTCCTAGGCCAAGGGGGTCAACTGCAAATTATAACCTCAATGCCTTTATTCATCATAAAAATGCCTTAAGAAGTCAGACATGAATTGCAAATAATTGCTCTAATTGGAAATGATGTACTGAAAGCTGACAAACTCCATACTGCTTAAAATAGAATTTAGTATAAATAGTAAACTCTCAGAAATGCCAAAGAACCTCAGAACTGGAAACCCTAATTTTACCTCAAACAAGCCTACAGGCTTCCGGAATAGGCTGATGAGTGACAGAACAGATTACTGATGAGAAGGGGACATTACAAGCTAGTACAGTTAAACATTAGTTTTAGTTATGTGCTGAAATAATAAATTATTAGTTGGGCGATTAACTCACTTTACCATTCAAATTTTGTTTTATTTTTTTTAACTATCAATATTTTTAATAAATAATTGAAGTTATTTTAAATATAACTATATATATATATTCCGTTTCTTATACGCAACCTCTAAATATCCCGTTTCCCGTCACGTTGCTGTTGCCGTTGCAGTTTCCGTTTCTCGTTTCTGGTAACATAGGTATATATATGTCAGTATGTATTGACATATGTATACACACATATATATTAATTGTATACATCATCATTTATATCGAAATCTACTACATTCCAAGTATATTATCAATTTGCATTTAGAGGTTATTAATTGCGGATTATTAGCATTTCATGTTTCATTTAGGATCCCAATCGAGCATATTATCGGTGATCATTTCCAGATTGGATATTGTTTATTTGTGCAAGATAAAATCAGATCGAACTTAGTAAGCATTTATGTTTATTAAGTAACTAACTCCGAATTGGTGATCGGGTGTTTAGTTTAGATGAAAAGGCACAATTCATGAGACATCTCATGAATGGACATGCCTCCACTTTGTGGAGACATGTCCGCTCATGGGATGTGTCTCTTCCTTATATATTTAATGTAGATCCGATCCACAATCGGAGACATCGAAATCAATAAATGTTCTGCTCTTGTAGATCGAATACCATTAAGGTGAAATTCAGACTTGTGAATTCATGATCAGTATTTTTCAATATTGATTTGGCATCAACTTCATATTTATCAAGTTCAATATTCTGATTATAATCTGAAAGAAATTTAATTATTTTAACAAAGCTCAACACCTTGAAAACAACTTAAATTTTGAAAAAGCATAATTTTATGATTTTTTTTTTTTGAAAAAAATATAAATTTTATGCAAAATATAGTTACAAAAATGAATCAAATGAGTTTGGTGGGGGTTTGGGGGAACCACCCCCAATGGGTTGTGGGGGTTTGCGGATAGCGCCCCTCATGGGGGTTTGGGGGCAACGCCCCTAGTGGGGTCAAGGGGTAGCGCCTGTTGTGGAAGTCTGGGGGCAACACCCCTAGTGGGGTTGAGGAGCAACGCCCCTTGCGGGTTTTGGGGGCAATGCCGCAGGCGCATTCCCAAAACCAAGCCAAAATGAAGGCCTTTGAAACCATACAAAACTTCGTCTTGCACACCATTTTCACAATTTTATCATTTAAGGGAGAAATTAAGTATTTGACACATTTTGTTAAAATTATTTGCTCTCCAACTATTGTGTGAGGAAGTGTGAGGGGCGTTCATGCATTTATAGGGAAAAATCATGAAATTTTTTACTATTTTTTCCACTTTTTCTGTACTTTGCATTTTTATGCATTTGGTGAGTATTTTTGTCAAACTTGCTGAGTTTTTGGCGAGTTAACTTGTGAGTACTCGTCGACTCAATGAGTTTTCCAACCATGATTACAGGTATGTGTAGCAATGATATACTTAGCTTCGGTAGTGGACAAAGCAACTAAGTGCTACTTCTGACTCATCTAAGTGACAACACCTCGAAATAGAGAGAACATGACTAGTCGACCTCTGACTATCCAAGTTACTTGGCTAATTTGCATCAACAAAGCTCTGTATGTCCAATATTTTGTTGACATCATTATAACCATGATAAAATAAGCAATAATCAAACCTTTCTTGAAAATATCTAAATACTCTCCTAACACAAGTCCAAAGCTCTTTTCTAGGGTTAGACATATTGTACTAAGAACTCCCATTGCATGGGCAATATCTAGTCTAGTACAAACTATTGCATACATTAGGATACCAACAAAACTAGTATAAGATACATTATACATATTTTGAAAATCTCTATCCAACTTAGGACACATATCCAATGAAAGATTAGTGCATATAGGTAAAGGAATATTCATTGG
Organism: Sequoia sempervirens; assembly: GCA_007258455.2. NCBI lineage: Eukaryota > Viridiplantae > Streptophyta > Pinopsida > Cupressales > Cupressaceae > Sequoia > Sequoia sempervirens. Next base: position 2,609 of record VDFB02316221.1, read on the forward strand.
TTTACAATCATGCATGGCAACTATTGCAAAATAATGTCAACATACTTGCATTGATTGAGCCAAAGCATTTTGTGAACTTGGTTCCTACTAATTTCCATTCCTAAAATAAATTTTACTGATCCTACATCCTTCATGTCAAATGCACAAGAAAGTTGAGTTTTAACTCCTCAGTCATTGTCTTGTTATCAATAAACATGTCATCAACATGCAAAACAATAATTAGAATCCGACTATCAATATATTTTACGTAAACACAATGATCTTTTTTGCTTCTAACAAAACCTAATTTTAATGTGAATGCATCAAACTTTTGATACCACATTCAAGGTGATTGTTTCAAACTATGCAATGGCCATATTAAACTTTAAACTGAATTTTCTTTCCCTTCTACAACAAATTCATCTAATTATTGCATATAAATTTCTACTTCAAGATGCGCATGCGAAAAAAACAATTTTAACATCCATTTGCTTGACTTCCAAATCATAGGCAACAATAAGAGAGAATTTAATGGAAGACAATTCAGCAAATGGAGATAAAATTTCATCAAAATCAGTTCACTCTCTTTGGGAGTAGCCCTTGGCCACCAGTCAAGTCTTGAATCTTTCAAACTTATCATATGTTTTTAATTTTTTCTCAAATACTTGTTTGCAACCAATGGTTTTTCTTCCCTTGGGAAAACTCACAAGATCCTAGATGTCACATTTGTCCAAGGCCATCATCTCCTCCAGCACGGTCTCCATCCAAGAATCACACTCATCTAAGAGAGAGCTTCCCATAAGATCTAGGTTTATCATCAATACATGAAAAGGAAAATGCACAACGAAAAATTTATTGGCATAGAACGTGCCAAAGGAGTGCCATACAAGATAGTATGGTACTAATCAAAATCATACAAGGAATAATTTTGTAAAGTTTTTGCAAGAACAATCACGGATTTACTAGTCAAAATCGTAGATATTTTTCCTATTGAAAATCATGATTGCATTTTTTTTTTTGAAAATTGTGCCATTTTTTTGTTAAAATTGTGCCATTTTTTTTGTTAAAATTGCGCGACATATTCCTCTAAAAATTATGGGTTTCATAGAGATAAAATTCACACAAATTTTTCCATTGAAATCGCGCCTTATTTTTGCAAAAAATGCATGTGAAAGTGTTGGAAGGTCATGATTGGAAGAAATCCAACGGCTAGCACTTTCTTTTGCAATTTTTTTGATGATTTTTCATAAAATCGTAGGATTTTTTTATTTTTTTGAGTGCCTAGGGTTTTGGTGTGTTTCAAACTTGTGTTTTAGCGGTTTTTTGATATAATTGTGGGTATCTTTGCAAATTGCGATGGCTAGGGTTTTGACAATTTTTTTGTAGATTTCCCTCCTAGGGTTTCAATTTCTTTTACGATTTTTCAAAATCATGGGTGTTTTATGCAAAAGTGTGAAAAGGTTTTCTTTATGTTTTCTATAATTACGAATTGCGGGAGGGATGACATCATTACCCAACAATAACATCATGTTGGAAGGTAGTCAATGGTTTTTTGGCAAGAACTACAACATGTGGAAGTAGCGCATGCTCACAATCTTCAAGTACAAATGCCTCGATAAGATCATCCTCAGTATTGAAACCCGACCAGCGGTTGCTAGTAAAGACCAATGCAAGTTTGACAAGTGTGATCGAGAAGCTGTCATGTTGATAAAGCTATTAGTGATTGATGAAATGCTTTTGGAGGTACGAAAATGAAAAACCTTTGCAAAAATTCGGAAGCACTTACGAGATCTACATGAGACGTCAGATAATGGCAAGGCCTTCCTTAAAAATATGCTTTTTTCAATTATGATGAATGAGACAACATCCTTGTAGGAGAATTTGCTCAAAGTCAAGGACAATAGAGATCACTTGTTTGCCATAGGTTAGAAGATGGAAGAAGATATGGTGGTGATTACGTTGAAAAGCTTACCGTGGGCTTGTGAATATTTTATTGAGACGCTCAATATCACATCTACCAGTGTTGACCTGAAGCTTGAGGAGTTGCGCAATGAGCTCTTACTACATGATAGATAGAAGAAATAATTTGGCACCAACAATGATACACAAAGTGTGGAGCAAACATTTGCAGTTAAGGACAAAGGCAAAGGCAAATAGCCACAAAAGAATGGTCAAGGGAATAATGAAGATGCTTTGAAGAATTTGAAAAATATCACACGTTACTATTGTGGCAAACTTGGTCATATGAAGAAGCATTGCAGAAATAGGTTGGTTGAAAAGAAATCCAACCCGGGAGGGCCTCCATCAAAGGTCCATGTTGCAGAGCATTATGATGAGAAAGAGTCAACTTTTTATGGTTTCATGGCCAAACGACCAACAGATCCATCAAAGTCATCTACATGGTACATAGATTCTAGAGCCTCTTGACATTTCACCCACAAGAAAGACTGGTTCATAGAGTACACAACTTGCTCAGATTTGGTGATCTTCAGTGGTGGTGAGTACACAGTTGTCAACAATGAAATGTGCAGATATCTTCTAGAAGAAAAATTCTCGTTTTTCTCAATGTGTACTATGTGTTGGGAATGGAGCTCAATTTGCTCTAATTGTGAGTTAGATTGTGTTCCATTGTACCAATTTGGATGCCATACTTAGCAAACACAAATGCTCTATTGTTGACAAAGAATGTAAGAAAACCATCACTGTTGGTAGTGAAGATCATGGTTTGTATTGGCTTATTGATATTGGATATGTTCAAGAGCATGCATTGGTAGCCAAGAGTGCATTTGATATTAGTACACTATGTCATTAGTGTTATGGGCAGCTCAACTTATCCTACCTCTCTCAATTGTCTTGAGAGAATTTTGGTAGGGGGCTTACCAAACATCCGACAACAAATACAGGGTGTTTGCGGAGCTTGCCAAGTAGGAAAGCAACACAAGACTCCATTTGTAGATGGATAGTCTTGAAGAGGCTTGAGAATCCTACTGTTCGTTCATTCAGAGATGTGTGGACCAATGAGTACAACATCAATCGCTGGTGCCAAATATTTTCATTTATTTGTAGATGATTTCAATAGGAAAATGTGGGTGTATTTTTTTTAGTTAAAATTGTTGTACCCAAAACCAAAATTTTTGCTTCACTAAGGCATTTTGCTTAATTGAGTCTTAATCTTGTTAAAGTGATGTCAGAAGGTCAGTTTTTGGGGTTTTTAAATATGGAGTTGGTGTAGCGTCATGTCAGTCGACGAAGAGATTTAAGGAAAATGAAAATTTGAACGAAAAACATCAAAATTTTCTATCTCGGAGAAGGGAGTACATTCTCAAATGGGCGCCCTATCTTTTAGGGAGCCCAGGATCTGTTTTAGGGTTTGTCACCTCCGTGATTTGCGTCAGGCATCCGCGTCACTTCACGATGAGCTATCAAACTGTCAAACGGACCTGTTTCGAGCAAGTTGTGGTGGATACAGCACAAAACGAGAGGAAAACGAGAATTGGCTAACACTGGTAAAAAGTGCAGCTTTTGAAAAAGGCGCTTGGATTTTTGAGCCTTCAGATGTCAGTTTTATGGTCTGTAGTCTCAAGATATCTTTTGATCTGTTTTTACTTAGCTCTGCAATGCACCTGTCAGCCAGCCAATCGGAGAAGTCAAAGTCACCTGAAGGGTTGAACTGAAGTCTTGAAAGGCAAACCCTAATGCATGGCGCTTTAATTAGCATATTTGAGTTTCAGTTAACTGGAATGAGGTCCAATTAGAAGTCAAGCGCATTTTTCATGGATTCCTTGCCTAGTGTGAATTTTCAAAGATGAAAATCTATATATTTCAGCCATGGCGTCCATTATTTCATCATCTTTTGCTCTGAAGTTCTTATTCTTCTTGAGCGACCAGCAAGCTGAAGGTGATACAGGTGTCCGAATTCAGCGTTCTTCATAGCAATGAGTTCAGATTGTTCAGAGGAAGGCGATTCTAGACTTTATTTTCTCTTTGCATGCAGGTTTCATCAAGTTCCAGAGAAGAAGTTGGCAGATTTTTCAGAAGCAGACAAGCAAAACTTTCTATCTTCTGTCTTATTTCTTCTATTTCTCACCTTAGGTACTTTCTTCGCATGTCAAAGAAATTCAACGCATATTCAGAATCTGATCATCTGGGTTTGCATATTTCAACATCAGCAGCAAGACCCACGTCTTACATTTTTTCGAGAAAATCGCCCCGTAGCCTTCATTTTGAAGCTCTATGCTTTTTTCCGAAAATCTCTTTGCATGTGGGCTTGAAACACATATTTTCGAGAATTCAGCTATCTGGGTTTGTTCAGAATTTAGTTGTGCACAAAACCCATGTTCCAGAAAAACTTCGAAAATTTCTTTCGTCAGAGGCTATTTTTAGCTTTGTCTAGAGGTTTTCAGAAAGTTCAAGTATATTCGACTTTACAGTCAAAAGTCGCCATTTTCAAAATGCAGTTCAATCTCATTGATTATAAGGTGAAATCAGCTCTTACACATAATTTCATCAAAACGTCAGATACGGACCTGAATCATGTTTATCCAGTGGTGAATCTGAGCAGTTTGGAGAATGTTAGCAGCAATTCGTTGAGGAATCTTGAGCGTTCTGGGTTGCTGGCAGCAACATCTATTCCTGTTACTATTTTCGATCTTGAGTTCGTACTTGCTTGCATTAAGCATTATGACTCGTCTTCACGACAGATCAGATCAGTTGACGGGAGAGTTGTTTGCAGTCTCAAACCGAAGGACATAGAAAAATGTTTTGCTATTCCTCCTCGTTCAGATAACTTTACTGTGGTTCTTGAGGCTTGTGAGAAGATATGGGATGTTGATCATCAACGTTCGTAGAGGAAGGTAGCTCAGAAATGGCTGACAGTTCAAAAAACTAACATGCCTAAGAAGGTTGGTCGTGGCGAATTCAAAGAGGAAGTTGCTGTTTTGATAACTTTACTCAACCGAGTTACTGGTCAATCAAACGCTAGCACTTTCCGTTCTTGGATGTTTTACCTGATTACCAGAATTCTTGATGACACAGAGCATTTTGACTGGGCTATGTTGATTAGTGATTGCTTACATCAGCAAATTACTAACTTTCTCAAGTATCCGAGTTTCATATGATATCATAATTTTGGTCTGCTTGAGGATTTGTAATTTCAAGGGTATTTCACAGTCGAAGAGCTAATGGCACTCGATTGATTTCCAGCGTATTCATGAAATTATTATCCTCAGGTTAGGAATTTTCTCCAATCAGGCAAGACTTGAAGCGTTAGAATGATCGCACATGAACCGTTAGAGATCTTGATGATGAAATGCACATTCGTATTTCTACCGAGGCTAAATCAGCAATGGAGACTTGGGCGGATTGGTTTATCCAGTTCCCTACTTTTACATACATCCGGGTTTATGGATATGTTGGAGAGCCCCTGATGTTACCAAGGTACCCTTCAGATAATCTCATCTTCATGGAGTTCCTCAGACAGATGCAGCATGTTCATTTCTTTCTTCGTAGTCGTCATAAGACTGCAGCTAATTTTCCATTCACATTGGGAACTTTCACATGCAATGCGGCAACAGATGCCAGGTTTATGTCTACTGAGATAGAAAGGTTCAAACTCAAGACTTATACTGAGAGGCGTTCCTATGATCCTCTCGGTCATTATGCAGATTGGTTAGAGCGAGGGATTGCACATAAACTGACACTTGAATTTAAGGCTAATTGTGAAGATAGATTCGAGGTTAAGTCATCGTCACTGTGTAGCCAGGCTTTCACTAGCAATTCGACTCTCGATTACATCGAGAAGATGTTGATGGTCTAGGATGATGATGGAGGATTCTTCTGGGCCATATGTCAAGGATCAAGTTGCTCGGCAGCCACTTCGCTCACCTGATTGGTATGCTAAGGAGAATATTTCTATTGAAGAGGTTTCCAGATCAGTTATCAACACTAGTAGGTTGTTCTTAGAGAGCAAACGGACACGAAAGTCAGTTCCTGTAGCAGATCCGCCAAAGGATTTCTCTTCGTTGCCTTCTATTTCTAGAGCAAGACCCAGAGTCAAAGCCATTATAATACCTCCTGAAGGGGTTAGACTTAGTGGAAACACGGGGAAAAGAGCTACTGGTAAGAGGAAGCAGAAACAGATTGAGAATGTTCCTGAGGTTCCAATAGAGAGTTATTCAGGCTGAGCCTCATGTTGAGCCTCCTAGTCCGCCTCACATGCAGCCTATTGACATAGATTTTGAGCCTGAGACACCAATTCAAGCAGGATCGGAGACAGCTGAACCACCACAGGTTGATACGTCAGGGACAGTCTCCCCTAGAATTGAAAATATTGTTCAGTCTTGTTGGCTCGAGAAGTCTTTGGGGAGACAGAGGCGTGAACCTTCATACAATCTTGATTTATCTGAATTTGGTGAGCCTTATCAGAGAAGGTCGAACAAGAAGATCAAGAAATAGGTGCATATCGAGAAGACTCCAGAATCAGAAATTGTTATTGAAGTTGCAGTTCCTCCAGAAGGTAAAAGTTTAGATGAAGTCGAAGTTGGTGACTTTACATTTACTAAGGCTAATCTTGGCAGGACCACTAGAGAGACAGATGTTACTCTTCTTAAGATTGTCACTAATAATCTCGAAGAGCGAATCACGAAGGATGGAGAAGATAAAGCCTTACTCAAGGCTGAAAATAGTCAACTTCGCCAGTACATTTCTGATCTTGTTCATGGAAATCCGAGTAGAGCATCTGTTCTTCCTCAGAGTACACCTGCAGAACAACGAAAACTGGATCAGTTGGTTAGTCATGGCAGGCTTTTGGACAACTGGATTGATAGTTTAGTTGCTGCTGGTCGGCGTCTTCTTGCAGATTTGTATCAGTTGAGAAGTGATGCACATAAGGTTCGTCAGGGTGTTTAGTCACTTGAGATTGCGGTTGCAGAGAATTTGGCAAAAGATCGTGTTCTAGTATCTCAGTTGTCAGTTGCATACGATGCCTTGGAGATTGATGAGGATCAGGAGAAAGTCTTTACTTGGAAAGAGCAGCACCTTCTCAGAATGGAAATATGTGAGAAGATCTCTACTAAGTTGTTTTCACTCAAGGATGATGTGGTTGGAGTACTTGCACTTGTCAGCGGTTTCGTTGTTCAGATTCCGTGTCATTAGCTTTTGGAAGATGGCACGCATGTTGAGTTGGATAAAGTTCAAGCAGAGTTCGAGAAGCTGATTTGTGACAGCCTTGAAGGTGAACCTATGGCGCCTAAATTAGAGAATATTTCAGTGATTGCAGCCAGTTTCAGAAAGGCGACTGAAGAATGTAAAGATGGTATGCACACAATTACGGAAAGTGGCAGAGAACTAAAGAAACAGACTGTTGTTTTGAGCAGTGTCAAAGTACCAGATGACAGAGAGATCGATGAGTTCTTGGTTGAAGTGTTAGATCGAGTTGACATGGAGTGATCTGCCAGTTGGAACCTGCAGTTAATTTCGAGGGTTGAGTCGTGAGCAGCAGTTAACTCGACTTTCAGTCTTGAGTTTACTTGCTGACTTAACACATGCTTATCTAGATCGCGGAATTATCAGCCAGGAGTTAGGGTTAGGGTTTCCGTTAGTATAGGTTAACTTTGCTTTAAATAAGGTACATGCTTGCGATTGTCCATTTAAGGTTATTTGTACCCGGTTAAAGCGTGGTAGCTTTCCGGTTAAGCTATTATAGTTCATTAGGGTTTTAATAATTAATCTTGCATTTCTTGAGGCGTAGTTAACACAAGGTGATTTTAGGGTTCCCCTACACCTTGAGTGTATATAAATAAAACTTTGCTCATTTGTAAATAACTTTTGCTTGAGAGAGAAATATATGCTGCGCCTACCTTGCCCTCAATATTGCTCTTTTGGTATTTGTTCATGCGTCTTTGCTATTACAGTTAATTGTTATGCCACATAGGGTTTCATGCGATTGTGATAGTGGATTCTTTCCGTAGTTTAGATAAATCTGTTTTGTGCATCTTTATCATTACAATTTAGAAAAACTGTTGGCGTAACAACTAACACCTCTGGAGTAAGAGTTGCTACGAACAGCCTATGTACACTACGCAATGAGTGCTCTTCAAATTAGGAGGGGAAGCTCCCTCGTTGTGCTTTACAAAAATACCTGCAAAGGGAAATAAACTAAACTAATTCTTGTCTTTTTGTTTCAGCTGTAGAGGTACAAGGCTTTCATGAAAACTATATACGTTGCAGCTGAGAATTTTCTCTGGTTTCACAGATTCACTAACTACAACTAAATTTAATAACTTAAATTCTATCCAGTTCCCTCAAGAAAACAGAGCATGAGAGAACGGAGCAAGGCTTTGACTATTTGACGATAAACGAATTCAGATTCTCTACATGAAGGCAAGGTGGCGCAACTATTATCACAATCTGAACAAGTCTATTAGGCACTAAACAGATTTAAGAATTTACTATGACAATCTTATGAAACCCTATGTGGCATAACACTTGATTATAATAGTAAAGACTCCACAAATAGATTTATCATCACAACCTTGTGAAACCCAATGTGGCATAACACTTGATCATAACGGTAAAAGTTCACAAAACAGATTTATCATTACAATTGCATGAAACCCTATGTGGCATAACAATTGATCGTAATGATAAAGATGCACAAAACAGATTTATCTAAACTATGGAAAGAATCCACTATCACAATCGCATGAAACCCTATGTGGCATAACAATTAACTGTAATAGCAAAGACGCATGAACAAATACCAAAAGAGCAATATTGAGGGCAAGGTAGGCGCAGCATATAGTGGATTCTTTCCATAGTTTAGATAAATATGTTTAAGGAATTTCAAAAGTTCAAAGCATTGGTAGAAAAATAGTCTAGTTGTTCAATAATCACTCTTAGGTTTGATAATGGAGGAGAATCTTGTTTAAATGAATTCAACGACTTGTGCTAAACATGATATAAAATGGCAATACACAACACCATATACTCCACAACAGATGGAGTAGTTGAGGGAAGGAACTGTACAATTACGAAGATGGCTTGGTATATGATGGAGAACAAGAGTGTTCTGAAGGAGTTTTGGGTTGAGGTAGTTTACACTATAGTTTGTCTACTGTAATGTCCCCATTTTGGCCCTACGCTCTTCATTTGGATTTAGCCTATTTCTGGAAATCCGTAGGCTAAGCTGAGGCAGAAAATTAGGGTTTCCTCTTTCAGATACTGCTCAGTTGGCGTTCAAAGGTTGTTGTGCAGACTTACTATCTATAACAGTTAGCTATTTTTTAGCAAGTCTATCTTTTGGCAGTATTTGTTTAGCAACAGTTCAATCCCTTGCAATTCGGTTGTTCTGTTTGGCTTTCTGATGGTTTTGAAGCGAACTTACTATTTTTGGCATTGGCTATTTATAGTAAGTCTAAATTTGGCAGTAGCATCATCAACAATTCAGCTCAAGTCATCTTGCTATCCTTCAGTTTCAGTTTGGCTTTGGTTATCTCAATAGACTAAGTTTATACTTAGTCAATTTTATGTTACTCAGTTGTACCCCACGCCTAGGAGTGATAACTTCATGTTGTTTTTAAAGAGAGGACATTATGGGGTCAATTGTGCATTTAATGATTTAATTAAATGCTTTATTATTTCATTATTAAGTTGGACGCCTAAAGGAGGTCAAATAAAGTTTTATTATTTCAAAAAGTAAAATGCTTAAAGGTGGCGTCCCTCTTGGAATTCAAAGTGATTCAGTTGCTAATTGAAGCTTATATATTGAGGCTTTGAGAAGAGTTCTCCATCTTTGGAAAAATATAACGTTATGCTGTTGGTTTGAAATCCAGAATCCGGCTAAGGGATAGCTTAGCAAATTTATTCCACTCTTCGGGCCGGAAACTATGGTTCCCTAGGTGGTGGACTGAGAGTGTGCTTCATCCAGAAGTACATATTGAGCATTATTGTGGAGTTTTGGTGAGATATTTCCAGTTTTCATGTTGCTGGTTTATCATGGCTGAAAGTGATTTTTGTATACAGCTTTTAGTATGAATTTTATTTGGTTCTGGGTACTTGATCATTGCATTTCTATGATAGAGGCGACCATATTTGGAGGTTATCAGAATATAATTCCAAGTTGCAGATTTTATCAAGCAAAATTGCCCTTGCAAGGAGGCCGTACCTTTTTGGAGAGCATTGGGATTCGTGAATAAATTAATGGTTGAGTTTAGATGCTGTTTTATCATTGCAAATTGGGCGCCAACCTCCTAGTGAGTCATTGCACTTCGTTTCAGCTCATTCAGAGGTAATTTGAAAGAGTTATGAGTATTTCATTGATGTACAGTTTGCTGGTCTGTATTTTCAGTTGATGGCATTTCATATCAGACTTGACTCATTCCATGTTATGCTATAATTCTTGGACGTCTATGCTTCTAGTTTCATGTGCATTCATTTTGGAGGGAATAAAAGCATTTTGGATGATGATATGAACAATTTAGGGGAAGTTTAAGTTGCTGGTTTGATTATCTCAGCTTGCTGGTCTTAATATCAGACCTGGTTATTCTCTTTTTATGCTATATTTCTTTGGTCTTTCTACTCACATTTGTGATCAGAAGTATAGTATTATTCTTGCAGAAGTTTGGAGCAGTTTTCTATTGTAAATTCATTGCAATAAGCTCATTGTAAATGCTGGTAACAGTAGTACTGTTCCAGTCATTCTTATTTCAGCATTTACTTTATGTTTTAATTCAAACATTGTAACCCCTGGATGGTTTACCACCAGTGTGGAAAAAGAACTTTTTAATCTTTCTTTGTACCCATTGAAAAGTGGTGAATTACCACTCACGAGTGTATGCCTACTGCAGCGGATGAATTAGTTTGCTTTGTAATTCTTTCCCCCCACTGAATTGGTGGTTGAGTGGAAATCTTCATGGCTGGTTCACCGCCTAAATTCTTTCAATTTTGTAATAAGTACTCTGCTATATGTTAGCACCTCGCCTTTAAAGGGATCTTGGGTGCACATTCTTGGCATTGAGTTTGATCTTCCATTCCCAGTTGTATTCAATTTCAGTTCTGAGTTTAGATTGTAGGGATCCTCTGACCATCTGCTCGCCCCTCTTCCTTAAGTGGTTTTAGGGCGCATTCCTGGTTAGAGTTGCTTGATAGAGATTTGGTTTTGGCGCTAATGCTAATCAAATTGGCCAAGTGTTGTTTATGGTGTAAAAATTGTGGCAAAAAATTGGTTAGCATATTTTGTGATGAGCCCTGCTGGCTCTCCGCTCAAAACCCCCAAATTCTTAAGTCTTTAATTGTTTTTTTAGTTTTTTAAAGAAATCTTAATAGACAGAAGAGAAGGGGCGCAACATATTTTTGCTCATAAAATGAAATTTAAAGCAAAAATTCACAAATTGGAAATACAGAAGCTATTATTATACTGAGACAATTAGAATATGCATAACAGACATACCCGAAATACTCCAGTTATTTTATATAAAGCAATAGCCAGATCTACAGCCGGAAATGGTGAAAATCAGCATTAAAGCACGCCAAGGATCCAGAAGGGGTTTCTCCAGCTCAGAAATTGGTCACAAAGCTCTGAATACACTAGCCGCCAAAGATAGTTGCTAAAGCCCTCTCAAAAAGAAGGCGTTTCTCCCTTTCAATTCACACGCCTTTCTCAAGACACACAAACCAAAGGCGTCCCGTCTGACCATGAAAGAAATGAATCTACGAAGAAAGAATCCCACGAAGCAAGAAATTAAGCACCAAGAAACCCTCAATTATTATCAAGCACAAATCTTGCATAAATAAAACAATGCACTTGGCTATTAGAACTTACATTGTGAAGCCAACCCTCAGCATGCACCAGTTGGTGATCTCTCTCTGACCTCAAGCGTGCTCAACAGAGTTTTCCGTTCTCCAATGGACACAATGATCAAACCCTGCTCTCAGGAGAATGCTCAGAGAAAAGATGCACAAGGCAATTCGAAATAGTCAAAGAGATGAGTTTCTATTGCCAAGAAATGCCTTTATACCAAATGGCACGCATTTCAAGAAAAGTACGGCCTTTCTCATCATTAAAATATTATAATATTTTAATATATTCCTTTTCAATAGTTTGAGCGCACTTTTATAATATTTAAAGTTATTAAAATATTATAATCCCCCCTTTTGACATTTAAGTGATATAAAATATAAATAAAGTCAATGTGACTTTATTAAAAAGGCGTTTTAAGTTAATAAATTAACTTAATCACTTAAAATTCCGTAATATGCTCAAAACTCAGGATAATCTCGTGCCGTCAGAAGCAATGAACTCCTGGAATGCCAACGCTCACTGTGATCTAAACACTGTCCACTGAAAACACGAACAAACAAACTCTCCAAAATGCACCACTGACCCTCTATCCAAACTGGCTAGCCCACAAGGGTCCAATAAAGGGCTAACGCTCTGTTCCCGAGAACTGTCTAGCGAGGGGACATCACAGTCTGCCCTCCCCGAATTTGCTTGTCCACAAGCAAACTCAAAGCTGGATGCTGAAGAACACTGTCACTCTCCCACGTCGCATCCTCTGCCGGTAGATCCCTCCACTTAACCAAGTATTCCCTGATGACCCGCCTCCGAAGATGACGCTCTCTGGAGTCCAGAATGGCCTCCGGTATCAAAACTAATTTGCCCTCATCATCCAGGGGTGGCAAATCAATAGAAGGAATTACGTGTTGTCCCAACGCCTTTTTGAGGCGCGACACATGGAACACGTTGTGAACCCTACTGTCCACCGGAAGATCCAGCTCATAAGCCACTTGACCCACACGTCTGACAACTCTGAAAGGTCCATAGCATCGCGGCTTGAGTTTCTCGGAGCCCTTCTTGCGAAGGGTAGACTGCCTATACGGCTGAAGCATCAGGTACACCAAATCATTGATCTCGAAAGACCGCTCTACTCGTCTCTGATAAGCATATTGTTTTTGCTGATTTTGGGCTTTCTGTATATTTTCCCTAAGTGCTCTCATAATATCCTGGTTCTCCTATAACAAATCACCAGCACTGGGGACTCTACTGTCACTCAGCAATAAATCAAGAAAGCTCGGAGCGTCATATCCATATAACGCTCGATATGGTGTCATCTGGATGCTCATGTGATGGGTGGTGTTGTAACAGTACTCACATAAGTATAACCACCTCACCCATGCCTTCTGCTGCCCTGAACTATAGTTATGCAAGTACCCTTCCACCCATTTGTTGACGATCTCCGTCTGCCCATCTGTCTGGGGGTGGTAGCTGGTACTAGGGGTGAGCTCTGTCCCACAAAGCTTGAATAACTCCTGCCAGAAGTTACTCATAAATCTGCTGTCCCTGTCGCTAACTATACTACGAGGTAAACCGTGCAGCCTGAATACCTCTCGGAAGAACAAATCAGCAATCTGAGTAGCCGTGTGTGTAGTAGTGATTGCGAAAAAGTGTGCATATTTCGTCAATCGATCTACCACCACGAAAATACTGTCCTTCCCTTGAGCTTTTGGCAAGCCCGTGATGAAATCCATGGATAAACAATCCCACTTCCTCTCAGGAATAGGAAGCGGCTGTAGAAGACCTGCAGGGTATGTGTGCTCTTGCTTGTTCTGCTGACAAACAAGACATTCCCTGACATACTGAAGAACATAGGACTTGAGACCCTTCCAAGAGAATCTCTCCCGTACCTGCCTATAGGTCTTATAGTACCCGGGATGTCCTGCCATGGGTGAATCATGCAACGACCTCAAAACCCTGTCCCTCATCTCAGAACCTGGGACCAATAAAATCCTCCCTTTGTAGATGATAAGGTCATCTACAAGTGAATACCTGTCATCCAACACTGATCCATCTACTATGCTAGAGGCCCATGGGTCCTTAGCATACTCTGCTACAATCAGGTGTCTCCAGTCTTCTGAAACCAATGTAATAGAACCCAAGTGAGGACGGCGAGATAAAGCATCAGCAACCACATTCTGAGTGCCCTTGACATAAGAGATGTCAAAATCGTAAGACTGAAGCTTGCTGACCCATTTTTGTTGTCTCTCATTAAGATCTCGCTGTCCAAGAAAATGCTTCAGACTATTATGATCAGTTTTCACAGTGAACTTACTACCAATCAAGTATTGCCTGAATTTGGCCATCGCATGCATGATAGCCAACATTTCCTTATCATAGATACTAAAACTCCGTTCAGGCCCTCTTAGCTTTCTGCTCTCAAAAGCTATAGGGTGACGATCCTGCATAATAACTGCACCAATACCCTCACCACTGGCATCGCAATGTAACTCAAAGGGTTTAGTGAAGTCCGGTAAAGCCAAAACAGGACACGAAGTCATGAGAAGTTTGAACTTCTCAAAGCACGCTTGTGCTAGTGGTGTCCACTCAAAAGCACCTTTCTTAGTCAAATCGGTTAGTGGCGCAGCATGCCGCGAGAACCCACTAACAAACCGACGATAGAAAGCACACAATCCTACAAATCCCCTGAGCTGTGTCAAAGTCTTAGGTATAGGCCAATCAATGATGGCTCGAACCTTCTCTGGGTCCATGCTGACTCCTGCACCGCTGATGATGTGTCCCAGATATAAAAGCTCTGCCATGCCCAATGCACACTTGGACTCCTTGGCATACAAGGCCTCCCTGTCAAGTATTCTCAGAACCTCATCCAAGTGAACCATATGTTCCTCCCATGATTTACTATATACCAGGATGTCGTCGAAGAACACTGAAACAAATTTCCTCAAGTGAGGATGGAAAACCCTGTTCATTGTCGACTGAAACGTGGCTGGAGCATTGGTTAACCCAAATGGCATAACCAAAAAATCAAAGTGTCCACAGCGACATCTGAACGCCGTTTTCTCTATGTCCTCTTCTCGGACTCTGATCTGGTGATAACCTGTTCTAAAATCAATCTTTGAGAAGTAGCAAGCTCCATGAAGCTCGTCTATCAACTCATCTATCCGAGGAATAGGATACCTGTTCTTAATGGTTTTCCTGTTGAGCATTCTGTAATCGATACACATTCTAAGTGTACCATCCTTTTCTTCACCAAAACAACTGATGAAGCAAAGGGTGACTTACTCGTCCTGATGTGCCCCATAGCTAACAGCTCCTGAATAGTCTTCTCAATCTCATCTTTCAGACGCTTCGGGTGCCGGTAAGGAGTAATCATAATTGGTTTCGTGCCCTCCTCCAGCTCTATAATATGCTCAATACCTCTATCAGGAGGCCTGCCTGGTGGAATAGCACTGAATACCTTCGCATGTTTGATTCGAAGTTCCTGCACATCTGGATGGTATGGAGAAGCTTGCTGATCCAACTGTGAAGGCATTAGCTTGCATTCAGCAGCCCACTCTACCATATCATTACGAATCAAACGCTCCATTCGCCGAAGTGAAATCTCCCTAAGGTTGCTGTCCCTGATGGCTTTGAGAATATGATTTGTGCCATCAATGGTGAACTTCATCTCCATGTCACGCAAATTAAGCGTGAACTCTCCTATTGCATGAAGCCACTTCATGCCAAGAACTACATCAGTTCCACCCATGTTTACCACATAAAAATCTGCCTTGAACTCGAAGTTATTCAGTTTCAAAGGCAAGTCAGGTATCATCCTCTCACAATCGAGAGTGTTCCCATCTGCAACCCTCACACGTATACCTTCAAACTGCTGAGTTTGAATACCCCGTTTCTCTACCAACCGTGAATCGATGAAGTTATGGGTTGCACCTGTATCAAGGAGAGATATGACCCTTTGACCAGCTAGGATCCCACGGAGTCTGAAAGAACCCTCTTTCTGCATGCTGGACATATGAGCCTCCTTAAGTTCTGTTTCCTCTGCAATTTCTGCTTCATTTTCTGATTCTTCCCCATCTGTATCATAGATTGGAGCTCGCTGATCAGAAAAATCAGTCAATGGTTCTTCCTCATAAAACCACTCCATATGCTTGTTTTGCCCTTTTGGTTTGAGGGGGCAATCGTGATTAAAATCATACGGACCTTTGCAATAAAAACAGAGTTTTCTCCTTCTCAAATCATTCATGGTTTCTCGATCTAAAGGGGCTGCAAATTTCTTTTTCTGATCTGTATTATCAGCCTTCTTTGGATCTGATTTATTTTCCATGTATGATGTTATAGGCTTCGAGCTCGAGCTAAAAGGCTTACGGGGTGTAGATAGCTCCATGCTGCGAGCTTTCCTCATTGCCTCCTGTAAGGTAGGTGGATCAAATGCTTTTATCCAACCTTTCATGGGCTCGAAAAGACCTTCAATAAATAATATGACCAGCCTTCTCTCTGAGATCCCTGTCACCATAACAGATAGTCTTTGGAATTCACCAGTGTACGATTCCAAGCTACCTAACTGTTTCAGCTGTGCTAAATCTCTGAAGAAAAGCTCAGGATCCCTTCTGTCAAATCTCTCTACCAGTCTATCAGTAAACTCCTGGTACGAGGTAATCCTGTCATGATGGAGGGTAGTCATACCATGAATCCACCAGTCATGTGCTACGCCATCTAGATGAAGTGCTGCAAAGCGAATGGCATCCACCTCAGGCATGGGGCGTAGTGTCAGGAAAGTATCCAGTTTACTAACCCAGGCACGTGCTGTAACTCTGCCACTGCCATCAAAGTGTACTAAGGTTAGTTTGCTGGTTGCCTGTTTAAGATCACTCTGTTTGTGTCTAGGACGCCTGTCATTGCTGTTCCTGGTGTGCTCTCTCTTCTAGCTCATAAACCTGTCAAAGTTAAGGTGCTCCTTAACCCTTGGTGGCAAATTATCCCACTCATCATGCATCGCCATAATATTATCTGCAAAATTCATTTCACCACCTTGTTCAGCTTCATCCACTTCCTCAGCATCATCTCTGGTGAACGTGGGATATGTAGCTCTCTCATAGGTGCGTACTGGATCTATAATCCTCTGTGGCTGTCTATGGATACTGCCATCTCTATCTGAATCCAAACTACGAGCTCTGTTTAATGACAAATTCTGAACATTCGTGCTGAGTTGTTGAAGAATAGTTGCAACTTGCTCTTGCCCTGCAACCATGCCTCTAAGCACGTCTTTGGCTTCTCTGTCCTCATCCTCCCAATTATTTCTTTGAGAACTTTCTCCAGCCCTGTTCGCCATATTGTCCCAATCTAATTCCTCCTCCTGATCTGCAAACGGAAATGGTGGAAAAGGATTCTGGTCGCCTCTTTGATTTCTAGGGCCACCCCTGAAATAGGACTTGCCAAAACCCTCTCTGTTTGACTTCATAAATTCTCAAACCCCACAAGCTGGCAGGATGTGAGCTCTGATACCACTGTGATGAGCCCTGCTGGCTCTCCGCTCAAAACCCCCAAATTCTTAAGTCTTTAATTGTTTTTTCAGTTTTTTAAAGAAATCTTAATAGACAGAAGAGAAGGGGCGCAGCATATTTTTGCTCATAAAATGAAATTTAAAGCAAAAATTCACAAATTGTAAATACAGAAGCTGTTATTATACTGAGACAATTAGAATATGCATAACAGACATACCCGAAAAACTCCAGTTATTTTATATAAAGCAATAGCCAGATCTACAGCCGGAAATGGTGAAAATCAGCATGAAGGCACGCCAAGGCTCCAGAAGGGGTTTCTCCTGCTGAGAAACAGGTCACAATGCACTGAATAGACTAGGCGCCAAGGATAGAAGCCAAAACCAGCTCAAAAAGAAGGCGTTTCTCCCTTTCACTTCACACGCCTTTCTCAAGGCACACAAACCAAGGCAGTCTGTACGGCCATGAAAAGAAGGAAATGAATCTCTGAAAGAAGAATCCCTGAAGCAAGAAGTACGCCACCAAGAAACCCTCAATTATTATCAAGCACAAATACTGCATAAATAAAGCTCTGTCTGCAACTGTAGAACTTCTGTGTGAAGCCCTCAACTGTACGGATTCAGCTGATCTCTCACAGCCTCAAACGTACTCAACACTGAAGAGTTTTCCGTTCTCCAATGGACACAATGATCAAACCCTGCTCTCAGGAGAATGCTCAGAGAAAAGATGCACAAGGCAATTCGAAATAGTCAAAGAGATGAGTTTCTATTGCCAAGAAATGCCTTTATACCAAAAGGCACGCATTTCAAGAAATGTACGGCCTTTCTCATCATTAAAATATTATAATATTTTAATATATCCCTTTTCAATAGTTTGAGCGCACTTTTATAATATTTAAAGTTATTAAAATATTATAATCCCCCTTTTGACATTTAAGTGATATAAAATATAAATAAAGTCAATGTGACTTTATTAAAAAGGCGTTTTAAGTTAATAAATTAACTAAATCACTTAAAATTCCGTAATATGCTCAAAACTCAGGATAATCTCGTGCCGTCAGAAGCGATGAACTCCTGGAATGCCAACGCTCACTGTGATCTAAACACTATCCACTGAAAACACGAACAAACAAACTCTCCAAAAAGCAACACTGACCCTCTATCCAAACTGGCTAGCCCACAAGGGTCCAATAAAGGGCTAACGCTCTGTTCCCGAGAACTGTCTAGCGAGGGGACATCACATATTTCATCTACTCAATAGGTCTCTAAAACAAGTAGTAAAGGAGAAGACCCCAGAGGAAGCATGGTTTGGTAGGAAACCCAAAGTGAGTCTTCTTAAGGTCTTTGGTTCTCTAGCATATGCTTGGATTGTAGATGAAAAGAGAACTAAGCTAGAGCCTAAGAGTAAGAAATTAATGCTTACATGGTACAATGCAATCATAAAGCCTACTTGCTGATTGATGTAGACACTGATTGCTTGAATTTTAGTAGAGATGTTGTAATTGATGAGGAAGTTTGGCCCTTTTAACTCTCTCTAGAGTTTAAAATTATCGTAGAACAACTTGTTGTGGCTAAGGATTCAGGTATTAAGCTTCACAAACCTTCACCTGAAGGGGGGAAGGATTTTGAGCATGAGGGGTCTCCCAAGCAGATAATAACATTGGAATTTACAAAATTTCTTAATGATAACCTGGATCAGCATGCAAATGACACAAAACAGGAAGTCCAAGTCATCACAACAACATTGGTTTGGCAGAAGAGACTTCCATGAAGATACCAAAGTGGTGCGAAAGACCATTTGAGATGTTCAAGGTGATGAAATGATCGAAGGTAGATTATTGAGAGGCAAGAGAAAAAAAACAATTAACTTTGCTCTTATGGCGAATCTTTAGGGAGTTTACGAGCCCTAGGAATTTGTAGAGGCAAAAAGAAAACCTAAATGGGAAAAGGCAATGGAAAACGAACATAAGAGTTTTATGAAATGTAAGACTTGGGACCTTTCAAATCTTCCACTAGGGAAGAAACCCATTGGCTGCAAATGGGTGTACAAAGATATGGTACACATGACAAGTACAAAGCACGGTTGGTCGCAAAGGGTTGTCACAAAGAGAAGGCATTGATGAGCAACATCTTTTTAGTTCTAGCCATGGTTGCACAATTTGATTGGAAAGTCTAAGTCATCGCGACAACATTGGTTTGGCAGAAGAGACTTCCACGAAGATATTGAAGTGGTGGGAAAGACCATTCAAGATGTTGAAGATGATGAACTGATAGAAGGCAGATCATTGAGAAGCAAGAGAAAAAACACAATTAACTTTGCTCTTATCATGAATCTTTAGGGAGTTTACAAGCCTTGTGAATTTGTAGAGGCGAAAGGAGAACCTAAATGGGAAAAGGGCATGGAAAACAAACATAAGAGTCTTATGAAATATAAGACTTGGGACCTTTCATAGCTTCCATTAGGGAGGAAACCCATTGGCTGCAAATGGGTGTACAAAGTCAAGTACAAAGATGATGGTATGCTTGACAAGTACCAAGCACAGTTGGTTGCAAAGGGTTCTC
>VDFB02316224.1:0-15198 GCA_007258455.2 Sequoia sempervirens
TTGATTTTCTTTTTAATTGGGGATTTTTGGAGAGCTTTGAAGAGATAGGAATATATTTTTATTTAATTATGAATTTTGGAGAAGTTCTCACACACACACAGAAGAACAGAAAGTTGAAGTTGCTCAAGTGATTGTGGAGTTCGTTCTGGACTAAAGATTGGAATCGGGTTCGAGGGCATCAGAGTCAAGTAGGCATCTTCAGATTTGCATTGGACTCCAGGTTTCTTTCGTAGTCTTCTTCTCGTACCCTTGTTTTTTATCTGGTTGCTTCTGAAAAAGAAAAAAAAAATAAAATAAATATATATATATATATATATATTTGATTAAAATGAATTGTGTGAATATAGAAAAAAAAAACTACTGTTGAAAACTGAAACTAGAGCGAATTATTAGTCTGGAAACAAAGAGAATCATAGTTTCTAAGCTGTGCAAATTTTTGTCAAAACAAAAGAAAACCTGATCATCTGAAGATTCCAACTCAACAAAAATAAGATTTTGGGAAAATGATACTTTTGTTGAAAATAATAGATCTGAAAGTTTTGGATGTATATATATATATATAGTTTGAGTATAGCTAAATCTATTCATTGTTCTGTATTTTTCTTCAACTCTGTTATTTACATTTATCTTCTGTACCTATTTTCAGTATATTGTAATATATATATATATATTCATTATTCTGTATTTGTCTTCAACTCTGTTGTGTACATTCATCTTCTGTACTTATTTTCTGTATATTTTAATATGTATATATATATTTGTTTTATATTGTTATATATTTATATAAATTCGGCGTCGGTCGTACGCCTGGCCATCAATGAAAATTTTTCATTTTCGAAATCTTCTTTTTAAAAAAATAAAATTTCAAAATTTGTGAAATCGAAAATTAATTTTTTTTCAAAGTTTATGAAATTGGAATTTTTTTCATGGTAATAAGGCTTTGTATTGGGGTTGGGAGGGCACGGCTGTTTGTACCCACCAGCCCACACATGTGATTTATACAATGATCCTCTGGGCTGCATTTATTACCTGGCGTTATATAAGGCCCATTGTTATTACCATGGCCCGATCCGTGAAGCGCTAACTAACGCCGCGGCGGCCGTGAAATTTCAAATGTATCACCCGACCCACTTGACCCTTGTGTGAAGCGTCGCTTTAGAAAAAGTTATTTTTTATTTATTTTTATTTAAATGTATTTCATTTAAGTTTTTTTTGTTTTTTTGTTATATATATATATTATATATATATAATTTTATATATATATATATATTTATGTTTTTTTTTTTTAGATATATATATGTTTTTTTTTTATAACTTTTAAAATAGAAGTATAATGTATTTTATTTGGAAATAAACAAAATTATAACCATTTTGTTTAATATTAGATAATCGAGATGGAATATAATTATTTAATTTTAGTGTAAATTTTATAATTTATGAATGTGGTTTGAAATGGTATTAAAAGATTCAATTTGATTTTAAATACGTATTTTGTTTTATAAATCAAAGTGGGCATTGTTTTAAATTATTGTTTAAATTGAACAAATATGTTTGCCAAGGTTTAGCCGGTAGTCGAGATTGTGGGCGTTATTGAAACAGTCGTATTGAGTCAGTTATTGGAAAATGTAATCAACCTTAAATGTGCAATTTTGCAAAATGTGATGTGAGTTTTCCTTGTATGTTATGTTTTGCTTTATTGTTGTTTTTTTTGTGTCGATGTGGGAATCCTATCGTATTTTAATTCCGTTCCAGAGGCTTGTGATTTAAAGTGTATTTACCTTGTTTATGTTTTTGAGCGTTATTGGGGTTATGTTAGGAAGGGTTGGCTGGGTTTGCAAGTTTGTTGATTATGTGCAGTTGCGAGATGGTTAATGCCTCGTGTATCGAATTTTGGCTTTATGACTTATATGTGTTAGTCCAACCCTTGCCTGCCTTGAGATTTGTTAGGGGTCATGGGTGGGGGAGTGGCTCTTCGTGGGCGCCGGCGCCTCGGATGAGGAAGGGCCAGGATAACCCTCGAAAGAGTAGTAAACAAGTGATAACCTAAACAATAGATTTAGGGGGTTGGGTAGTTTAAAAACACAAGATAATAAAACTTTGGATTCCTCGGCTATGCATTAGGGCTACCTAGACTAGTGATAGACTAAGAAGGCCATGGTCGGCATAGTCATAGTCTCATCCTCATGAGAGACTATTGGCTCCGCATCAGCTACCCTATGGTGCCGGCGCCTCGCTAGGAGGAAGGGCCAGGATATCCATAGATGGGTGCCGGTGCCTCCGCTTGGAGGAAGGGCCGGAGAATCATGAGAGCTATCCAATGACACTCTCCTCTTGACACCCTTGTGCTTGTTGTTGTTGCCTCTGGATATTATCTCTTTGTGATGTTTCTTTGAATTCTTGTGAATTTGATTCATAATTGTTAAGTGATAGTACTTCATGTTATCGTGATGAGTTCTTGGTTTAACTTGTTATGTGATTTGAGTACGTCGATGGTTGTGCATTGCATACTTGAGTTGTACTTTTGTATCATGTTGTTGAGTCGGTTGACATTCATGGTCGGGTTCACTTCCTCGTCACCTCTGAGCACGGGGGGTGAGTTACTTTGTAATTCACATGGTTGGGTGGAACGTGCTCCGCACCCGTTGGGTTCCCCATCAGCGTCTTGCCTTCTTTGCTTTCCGCAGTGCAGATGTTCCAGTGATCAGTTGTACTTCATGTTCATCATTCTTGTATCAATTCCCATGTTGGGAAATTCAATGTAATTCATGTATCAAGAAAATTGTAATGTAACATTATACCAATGATGTAATAGTTAGGTTTAATTTGGATCTTGTTAAAAGATTTATCATGGATGTAATTATGCGATGTTTATCATACTCGCATCATGGCTATCGGATGTATCATTGTATATGGTTATCATAAATTAAATGGTTATGTTATATTCTTTATCTTTATTCTGTTTAGTGGTTGCGATGTAACCTCGCGTGCCCCAGAGAACCAAGTGTATTAATGCTATGTGTTATGCTATGTGGTTATGGTTTAATGTATTGTATGTTTACTTTTATTATTTAAAAAAAAAATATTAGCATTATCTGTGTGTTCTCTGGGGTTTGCACGGAAGTACAATATGTGCCTATATGCACCTCTAATTATACAACATTAAGATAATTATGATTGATATTAATCAATAGAATAGGAAGTAAAATTTATGTGAATAGTCTTGTAATTAGATAATATGTGTTTTCTTATTAATTATATGCATCTATGTAGTTGGGATCTATCATAGGGTGTAGTTGATGGG
The DNA here is from genome assembly GCA_007258455.2 of Sequoia sempervirens. Taxonomy (NCBI): domain Eukaryota; kingdom Viridiplantae; phylum Streptophyta; class Pinopsida; order Cupressales; family Cupressaceae; genus Sequoia; species Sequoia sempervirens. The sequence goes on from VDFB02316224.1 coordinate 3,302, forward strand.
GTAAATCATAGTGTGAAGAATTCAACACGCTTTAGGTTAGATGGGGATAAATTCCAATAAATATGAGGCCTTATGTGTCTAGCATCGAGTCATTGTATATGTAAGTAGGAGGATGGTTGATAGACCTAACACACATATCTAGAAATTATTAATAAGGCCTAGTAACTATATCTAGAAAATCCCCAAAAGGATAAATGTAGGATATATTTTCACTTTTTGACACTAAAGTATAATCACTATTTTTTTTTTCCATTTTCCTATTTAAAATATTATTATAGACCATAGTCAAGTATGGATTATAGTTTTAGGTCAACCTTCACCATCCCTAATGTACTTGCAAAAATAATCCCTTATATTTAGTTTTTAAATTTAAAATATAAAAATATTTCCTTTATATCCTATATAACAAATTTAAATGTAAATATTAAATTATTATTCTCTGTGGATAAGATTACATATTAAAAATATATTAATATTTTAACTTATTCAACTATAAAATCCCTTAAGAAGATTAACAAGGAAGCATTGGCCATAATTTTTACAAGGACAAGAAGAGTAATGAGGAAGCAATGGCCCAATTCTTCAAGGAAGAAATTGATCAAGAAGGAAAGTTGGGGTTATGAGCACAAATCCCTTAAGAATATTTGGGTGAAAGTTGTTGAGTTGCTTATGCGCTATGTGACTCTGGAGGGGAGGTTTAATACTATTCTCAATCACCACTTAATGCTTCTAAACCATTTTTGACATTGTTTGTTCATTTCTTTCCTGCTTTTTCTGTTATCGTCTATGGAGGTCTTTGTTTATGCTTATTTGAAGAATAGGAGGGCTCCCATCCTCCATGAAGGTCTCTTTCTCTTAATCATGGAGCATGTTAAGACTCTTCTTCCTGCCCCTACCATTAAGGGTAAGGAGAAGAATTTAAGTGATGTTTTTGGGTCATCAGGCTCAGATTATAGTATGGATGATGAAGAGGAATGGAATAAAGATGAAGAGGATGTGTCCCTAACCCCTACGATTACTTCTTTGAAGAAGAGGAAGAGTGGTAGTTCTAAGAGTAACATGGTAGCAAAATTCCTTATTCTTTTTGACAGTGAGGACATGGAAGTTGGCTTGGATGGTTTCCCTTTGAGGATCGGGGAGTTGGTTGTTGACTAGGGTGTCATAGGTGGTGGTATTGAGGTGGGGTCACATGATAATGTTATGGGTATGGAGGAAAAGGACAAGCTAAGGAGGTCATCTAAGTGTATTTACAACCCGAAGAACAAGGCCTCCAAAGTGTCAGAAAATGATCCCAAAGTGTCTTATGAAGGAAAGGATTCTGCTGAAAAGACAGTGGCTATTAAGAACTCCTCGATGCAAGAATCACCCAATGCGGAGCTCAATGGGGATAATAAGGGTCTAGATGAGGAGAATTCTGAGAAGAAGAGAGCTAAACCAAAGCCTTTGAAGGTATACCCTCTTCGAGGACTTTTCTTATCTCGATGAAGATTATACCTCTATGTTTGAATTGCTAGATATGGCTATGGATGGGGTCACTAGAACTTTTAAGTTAGCTAAGTGGACTCTTCAAGAGTTCAATAAGATTTACATTAAAATTAAAGGTTTCTAGGAGAATCTAAAGAATGTTCTAAAATTTTTTGTGTTGAACATTCTAATTGACAAAATAGTAGACCTTGAGGGTTCTATCCATGAATTAAAATCTCTATGTGATGATCAACTCGTTGATTTGGAAGCCAAGGTTTTGGGAATGAATGCAGATAGAAAGAAGCTTCTTCAAGTGTGTTAGATCTCTATGAAGAACAATGCAAACTCTTTGGAAGTCCTTTTTAGAAAGATAAGTGAGCTTAGGGAGGACCAAGATTATTTTTTGAGTTAATGGAGAAAGGGCGCTCATTTAAAGGAAAAGGAAGAAAATGTGCAAAAGATGATGACAAGGTCCCTACTGTTAGAGGGTCGAATGAATGGAAAAATTCATTTGATGCTGAGAAGAATGAGCTAATGGACATGATCAACAAGCACAAAAGCTAGGAGCTTGAGGTGGCCAACACCTTGAATAATTTGAATTAGTGTTTGGTCTTCTTCTTAGTTGATGTCTGTTTCCTACTAGGTTTCAGTTTATTTCCTATTGTTCTTTTATTTTGATGTTGTTGGGTGTTGTTGATAGTGTATTGTCTTATCTATTGTTTAACACCCCTTTTGTCTTGTTTTCTTTCTTTTTGGTATGCTGTTGGTGTCATTCTAAAGTACTTTTTTAGCAGTACATATTTTGTTGTAAAGGGTTTCAAGTCCCTTCAAAACCTATTTTTCCCATATAATCAAAACTATAAAATCCATATTAACTCACATTCAAATTTTATCAAATAAAGTTCACTTAAGTTGTAACTTAAGTATTGTCACCAAAATAACATTACCCCTACCACATGTCTACTTTTAAATTAAAATTAAATTAATTAAAAGACACTACATTTAGTTAATTACTCTTTCTAAAGGGTTGAATATTAAATCTCATCCATAGGATGGAATTGTTTCTCACCCTTAGATCTAGGGAAACTCTAAATGTTACCCTAAATATGAAAGACAAACACAAATAGGTTCTCTTCATATTTTAATGTCACTTTTAGATTGAAGAGGAGTATAAGAGGCAAGAATACTTAACAATCCTATTTCATCACAAGATGATGTATTTTATTTTTTATAGGTTTTCTTTTATTTCATCCTATTATTTACCTTTATTATCTTTATTTTAATGAATACATCAAAATTTACATGTAAAATTTACTTTTATTACAAGAATAAATTTCAACTCAACTCTTTCACTTGAACATTATTTAAAAGTTTTGTTTATAAATATTCTAACAATCAACAATTTTTAAAATAAAAGGGTTCAAATTTTCATATCAATAATTTTAGACTCAAGAAAATCTTCTATTACTTCTTAAGAAGTTTAATCAAAATTTCTTATTAGATGTTTTTATGTTCATAATATATTGTAATTTTGATTTATACAACATTGAAAAACACCTTCCTTTTCTTTTCAAATTTACATTTCTCTTTAATAATTCTATACTATAATAGAATCCACATAAGCTCTAAAAGGAAATAGGCCAATGAAAGGAGAAAATACTTCCACCCAATTGATATGTAATCACTAAGCCATATAAGTCCCTAGCCATATCCTATGTTAGGATAACCCCTAATAACACAAATTTTAAACAAAATAATGCAACCCCAATAACAGAGTGAAAAAGGGATACACACAAAAAAATATATCACAAATGGGTTGGTATTCGTTCCAACCCACACAAAAAAATGAGGGCACTCTTGCCTCTAAATTCACATACAAACCAAAAATAAATAAATAAAAATACCAAATTTACAAAAGATACACTATTTTCACAAGTTCCTTATACAAAACACCCACACATATAGTAATATAATTCATAATAAAATAATTATGCAAGAAATAAGAACAAAGTGGAAGAGGAAAAATCTCTTAAATTAGGTCCTTTAAGATGAAATCACTCTCATCCTTTAAGAATCTATCCTTCCTCATCCCTTCCTATTATCAATCCTAGTAATGCTCCCTCGAGAAAAATATATAATGCAAGAATGATCCCCCCAAATATCTAAAATGAGGGCCTATTTGAGATCCTTGGAATGAGGTTAATCTCTTTGGGGAAGATCTTGGAGGTTGAACACATGGATATTACAATATTTTCTACTCCTCTGGAAGAGATACCTACTATTGGATTTACAGAAGAAGAGTGCATTGTTGACATGAATTGAGAACTCAAAATAGCTCTTGAAGATCTGGAAAGAGATGAAGGTGAACATAAAGATCTGAAAGAGGTTGATCAAGGTGTACTATCTTCATGACTTAGTAGTAGTCAAACCTAGAAAAGTATCAATTAATATTACTAGTCCTTTAAATTATACAAAAGGAAAAGAAGAAAAAAATTTATTGGGAAAATTTGTAGTACATATTTATATAAATCTCTATGACAAATATGAACAACAAATCTATACTATGAAACCTATCTAAGACCAACAAATTCTCCTTTGATAGGAAAAAGATATATAAAAATATCCATGCAATTACATGAACACAGAGGTATATTTTTCTATGTTTTACAATAGATATATTATAAAGATTTATAAAATTGACATTATGATAATTTCTAATACTCAATGTCTCTCCATCCTATTAAATTTTCATGTCACTTTACTCAATCAATGAGTACATATTCACTTAATCTAGATTGATAGTGCTTATCTACCTCTATTAATATAATAATTTAAATTCCATATTAAATATAAATTTATTTTCCTTTTTAACACATACATGTTATTAAAATAATCTAAAATATTATTTTAAAAAATATATTCCTTATAGATTTACATGATTATAACCTTACATGCCTAGATTACATTTACCTTTCATATATAGTTTTCCACTCTTCTAATTTTTTTTTAAGGATGGTATACTCTAGCATGTTATCTTTCCTATATTTACATAAGAAAATGAGTAGGTAGTTTTAATGACCCATATTATAAAAATAAGGCATTTGTAGAAGGAAATTCTATAGATACGACTATTTTTTAGAGTAGATCTTGTCACTAATATTCCTATATGTAAATATGAAAATAAATCATGCTTTTGTAGAAGCTCATCTTTTGAAAAAAGACATACATAATAGATGACCATATCTTTTTAGGATCCATTACTTCACATAGATGCCATAAAAATATTCTAGTGTTTGAATATTTATTGTACATGTATTCTTGTAAGTTCTACATAATTTGTGATACATGATCTTCTTAGAACTCACATGCCCCTAAAGGTGGATGTAAATTACAATAGATAAATTTGCATAGCCTACTATTTTTTTATTTAGTTTTTCAATTTATAAGTAATATTTTAATACATATACATAGTGAAAAATGACATGGTATTGCACATGAATTTTAACTCATTCCACTATCCTCTTCATTCATTTACACATACACATCTCTTTACATCTATCTCAACTCTATAAATTTAAAAATATTGCTATACATCTTATTTGGATGTGTTATGATGCATATTCATGAAATTATCCAATTAGTCATGTGCAACCTGCAATCACTTTCTACTTTCTTATACAAGTCCACAAATGTAGGGATTGTCTTGTAGTAATGAAATTTTCCTTTCAAATTGAAAATTTACAAGAATGTATTTTATTTTTGAGCTCCTTCACTTTTCTTTTCTAATCTGATCCAATTAAATACACTTTTAGACATGATTTGATGGTATGATATGAGATAGTATTGAAAGTTCATTCTAATGATTTATTCTAGTTACACAATCATTCTATAGAACAATTAATCTTGATAGATTTTTATTTGAAACAATAAAAAATAAAATAATATATTTTAGATGCTTGTCTACTATTTTCAATACTATTAGAGTTTCATTAAAACAAATATTTTTCTTTTACATATACAAACATTATTAAATTAACTTAAATTATTATTAAAATGACTTTATTTTCTTACATTATTTCTGTTACTTACCCATTTAATTCTTGTTAGGTCACTTATTTCTATATAAAATATAGCAAGCAATTGAATTATTTATTTCCATCCGTTACCCTACTTTACTTTTCATTCATTTAATTACCCTCGTAGAGGTTCCATTTGCACATTCACCTATTTATTATATCTGCCCGTACCCATTTTATTCAATGCATTCTTAGGTTTGTGAGCTAGGGCTCCATATTTAGTTTAATTTCTGTTGCAGGGTTGTTACAGTGAAAAGTTCTCAATGGATTGAGGGAAGTCTGCAGGTCAGTAAATGATTTTTTCAATTGAGTTTTTCTTCCCCCTTTTTTGGCATTACAATGATAGTCTTTCATTTGCTTGCAGTAGTGTTCACGTTAAGGGCAGGTCCTCATGCTGCTGCTTAGATTATTATTTTGTGGAGCTGGTGGTCTTATGACTTTGTTTTCGCTGCTTATTTTTAAGCAGTCAATTAAAATTAAATTCTTTTAGCACAAAATATGTATTAGTAATCTTTTGTGCATGTAAAAAATGGAGAGAAGGATTGGAAGGAAAAAATCAAAGTAATTTGTGGAGCCACATGGCATTTTTAGTTCCTGCCATGGAACTATAGGCACCACCAAATCTTAACTAGTTATTAATAATTCACTGTTTAACCAATGAGAGCTCAATTATTTTTTCTAGAATTTTTTTATCTATTATCAATGCATACATGCCAATTATATAACAAAACATATTTCAAAATTCAATTCTTTTTAATCTACTAGGTAGACAAATTTCACCCGATATAAACGATTAATGCGCTTCCATTACTTCCATTTAAGAGAAATTCACGCTTCACATTTCAAAATTGATTATTACATAATTGAACATAATATTATGATTTTGTAATTTTTTTGACTTTTCTTAGGCATTTTTTTGCCACTTCTTCCTTAATCTTTGCACATGAGAAATGCAAAATTTATGAAAAAATTAAAATTCAAAATTTTTAATTATTCTATATAAATTTTAAGGTTTTTCTGTCACATAGACTATAATAAAAAAATATTTAGCTAATTTTTAAGAAAGTTTTGAACTCTTCAAAATTATTTTTCTTGTTATATTTTCAATTTTATTCATTTATTTACTTGTCATATCTTAAATAAAATATAATTAAAATAATAAATTCAAACATATAAAATAACCTAATAACAAATTCAAATAAATAATGTATTTTTAATATATTATATTATTAATTTAATAAAATATTATAATATTATAATATATATCATATATAATGTATAATATATAATTTTAACATCGTATTATATATATATATAATATAATAATATTATAATTTTATATTTTAATTTTAAATTATGTAATATATTATCTTTTTAATAATTTAATATATTTTTAAAATAGACATTTAAATCAACATTAATTTGATTGTTAAAAAATAAATAAATATTTAACAGATTTCAGGCAATGAGGGTCCCATTGACAAAAAGATAAGGATTACATGAATGCTCCACCTTTTGATCTCTCATTGTAAGCTATAAAATTATAGTTTTTCTAGCATATTTTCTCATGTAGTGTTCTTTACTAATTTCATTTGCATCTTATGCAATCTTAGCTTTCACACAATTAAATAAACATGATTTCGAGTAATACATACAAATTAATAATTTGTAATAGAAATGTTGTAGTCACTGAATTGGCTTTATTGTGCACTTGAGTAAATGTACATATTAAAGTTGTATTGTTTCTTCAATTTTCTAAAATGATAATCTCAAGAGCGAATCTGCAAAGTAAATTTTTTTGATTTTATTTATTCAAGCATTTGGACAACTTGTGCCATTGTTGGCCTTACAACTGGGTTTGGATTTATACATTTATATGAAATTTGAAATGCATCTTTAATCTCTTTCTGTGTTGATAAATCTGTCAACTAGCATCAAAGGCATACTCCTCACAGCCATCTTCAATGAGTAATTTTACAAATCAGATCCTATTTCTATGCAAGATCCTGCAATTTATATTTTCAATCTAAGGTAATATTAAAATTTCCAAGAATAGAAGCTTAAATTTGTGAACTTGTAGAAAAACTGAAATTCTTGGCAAAAAAAAAAGACATGCTCAATTCTGACAAAAAAAATAATTAAAGCCGCACCAAAGATTTGCCTTTTAGTATATTGTTATCATTATTAGAATGTTCTTATTTTAAGAAAGAATTATTTCTTGAATTTTCATCTGCAAGTTCATTCATTGGCTTATTATTGGAAGTTTCCAACTTGTGAACTATAACTTTTTGGAAATTATAAAGATGCCTCCTTTTCTAAAACTAGGATGTCATTATTATATTTCAAGTTGTAAAGTTCTCACATTAGTTATGTATGTGATTGTGCTAACATTAATAAGAATGTGATAGTGTGTTTCTATAATAATGATGCCATTGTTGCTAGTGCTCTTTGACTTGTTCACTTCTATAACCAAGAGTATTCACTCTATTTTTGATTCCTTTATAAATTCCTTAGGGAATTTTGTGCATGGAAGAGTTATTTAGGAACAAGCATTAGTAAGTATCATGAAATTTATGTTTCTTTGCCTTACCAAGTGTTTTTCAAAAAATTCAAATTGGAATTTTCTAGAAAAATGTGTGTATTGAACTTGTTTGAGGTTGTACAACATTTGGTCATGTCAAGGAATACATCCTAAAAAGGTTGAGTCAATAGTTTAGAGGTCCTAAAGTTACCATAGAAAATACTATTCAAAAAATGCATTTACAACTTTACACATGCCAATTGTATTTTATTGAAACTTTCTAAAGCCTTTTCAACAAATACATTTTGAACATATCTTGCAATCATTTCCCTCCATGAGAGGACATCTATTTGAGATATTCTATCAAGTAGTTCATTTTCCCTATATTTTCTTATTACATGTCCCTTTGGAGTAAACATCTACCTGGTTTGCATTGTTTGCTATATGCTTATATACAATGGTCTCACCATAATGCTAGTAGTATAGACTTAAGTTAGCTTTCATTATTTTGTATCACAATTACCTCCTTGTTTTCTATCTAATATTTCAAACAATAAATAACGTCAATTTATGGAGTTTTTTAAAAATTTGTGCGTCATTCTAGTTAACATTTTGTGATCGATTGAAGATAATTTAAAAGAATAAAATTGGGCAGATGATAAACAATTATCATCTCATTGTTGTGGGTAAAGGTTTGAACTTATTGTTTTTTTCATTTTTTCCTACTAATGAAAAGCTTGAATGCAATCATCTAAGCCAAACCTGGCTATTTCATTAGGTGGGATTTGTCACTGGTGGACCACATGCCAAAGGAAATGAAAATATGCTTTATGGGCTTCTATGAAATAGTCAATGAAATTGTAAATGAAAGAAGGAAGAAACAAGGGTGTGATGTATTACACTACCTCTAGAACCTGCTATGTATTCAACAGACTAAATTCACCATGTTTTTTCAGTTTTGAGTGTTTTTCTTAAAGGATTTTTCTTACTTCTTATCATGTAATTTTCCAGTGGGAAATGCAACTGGCATCCTACACCAAGGAAGAAAACTGGGTTCAACATAAATATTTTCCTTCCTTTGAAGAATACATGGAGAATGTTACCTATATATTGAAGCTACAAAGTTCAATTTAGTGCATTTGTCATAGAAATCTCTCTTTATTTCTTTACATTTCTTCTTACTCAAGGTGGCTCCTTTGAAACAACCTTGTTTGCATACTTATGTCATTTTCCATTCATGTTCGTGTGCTATTACTTATGTTTCAAATTTGTTCCATTATGAAATATTCTTCTTAGTTTACATGTGTGCATGGTCTTCTTATTTTGGATTATTGAAAAAAATGTTGGTGTAAATATTATACTTTGTCTAAGATAGTTTTTATCAAAGTTTACTATTGGACTAAGTTAATAAAGTTTACTTTGGATATAAGAAATAATGATATAGCTACACCTTCACTTGAGGTAATAAAGTGCCACCACTACCTCATTAGTCCTTAATTGACAGTAGTTAGGTGACAGTTCTATTTATTCAATTTCATCTATGTTTCAATTACACTAAGTTAACTCACCTCTTCATTGGGAGTGATTAAGAGTCAATTGATGACCTCTTGGGTATGTCACTTTCTTTAGTCAAGCATTCAAGAGGCCTATATATTTCTACTTTATTCTTTGTAATTTGCTCCACCACATTGACTATTGTTGTTAAAACTTTCCAACCACAAAAAATTAAAATAAAACTATTCTAGAACATTTTGGTAGGAACTTTGCTGCTTTGCAGCTCTTGTTTTTATTTTTAGCCTCTTGTTTTTATTTACAGCAACTGCTTATTTTTAGCTTCGCAATTTTTGCACAGCTTGCATGTCCCATGCGACTGCTTAGCTTATTTTGGCTAGCTAGCAGCCACTACTAATAAATTTGAGGGAAAAATTGGAAGCAAATGTAAAAAGGAGGCGAAGAGATTTGTGGGGCCACATGTCATTTTTTTTAATATGCATCAGCTTCTTTCCAGCCTCCACATTTTTCCACAGCCTATTTTCAAAAGATTCCAAAATATCCTATTCCCATAAATAAAATTGCATGAGAACATCTAAGCGCAATTACTGCTCCAGAAAAATAATAAAAGATTCAATTTATCCTAAAAATGGATGGAGACACTTAATTGCTTAATTTTAAGCTAAAAAAAAAAAAAAAATAGAATTGAACAGCAGCACGAGAATAGGGTAAGTCTTCCATGAGCATGAGTGTAGAGGAGACTTCAAACTTGAGATGTTGGCCTTCAATATGGAGGCCAACAATAGAGCAAAAGAGTATATTAGAGTGCATGTGGGCAATTGGAACCATAAAACCTTCTCAAGCCCAGATAGTTGAGATTACTGTCGAGTTGCAACACTACTACATTGAGGGGCTTTTTAAGACGATAATTTAAGACAAAATACTAATTTTGTCTTAAATATATTTAAGTTATATTTATTTATTTTTTTTTCTTAACTTAAGACAATAGAAATTAAATATATTTAAGTTTTTTATTTTATTTTACATTGTCTCAAATTAAGACAATAGAAATTAAATATATTTAAGTTTTATTTTTTATTTTACATTGTCTCAAATTAAGACAATAGAAATTAAATATATTTAAGTTTTATTTTTTATTTTACATTGTCTCTCACTATTTTTTTTCTTTTGTCATTTTTATTTATTTATTTGGCATTTCGTGATAAAGAGAATATGCCACGTGCCTATTTCGATTATCAATGCTCTATGTTATTTCTTTTAGTTTAATTTATTCTTAATAATTTTTAAAGTTAAAAAAATATTTGAGTAGTTATTAGAGTTTTTTTATTGTAGGTTTTAGTAAATTTATATTTATATTAAATATTTATATTTAAATTTTTTTAATATACATTTTAAATTAAATCACATAAAATTTATTAAAATTAAATCAAATCAAATCAAAATTATCTATATTTAAATTAGAAATTGATTTTTTACCTTTCATTTTATTTTTTAGTTTTTTAAGTTTAATCTTACTTGTAATTTTTAATATAAAAGTTAAAATTTTAGTTTTAACAGTTTTAATACAGTTTATTTTTAGTTTTACTATTTTATTTGAAGTACAATTTTACTTTCAAATTAATGTTACTATTGTTTGCAATATATTAATTATATTTTTTAAGTACATTTTTTAAAATTTTAATTCTATTATTTAATTATTTATTCTCAATAAGTTTATTATTTAATATTTTTTAAAAATTATTTGTTTAAATGGATATTTTAATTTTGCATTTCCTTTATAGTATGATTTAACTTTGAAATTTATTTTACATATTTACTTATATTTATGAAATTACAAACTACAATTAAAAGTTATTAGAAATAATTTAATTTATAATTATTCATGTTATTAAATTTTAATTATTTTAAAATTATTTGTTTAAATGGATATTGTAATTTTGCATTTCCTTTGTAGTATGATTTAACTTTGAAATTTATTTTACATATTTATTTATGCTTATGAAATTACAAATTATAATTAAAAGTTATTAGAAATAATTTAATTTATAATTATTCATTTTATTTTTATCCTAATTTATATAATAAAATAAATTTCAAACTTAAAATCTAAATTAAACGTTATTGAGAGAGGGAGAATAACTTTTGATTAGTCGATTTATGCCAACAATCCAAGGATTACATGTGTCCCTAGGGAGTTATGCTCAAGGTACCACATGTGTCATTTGATTAAGGATATGATAATTCACCTTTCAAACCTCTTTAGAGTACCCATTGCACACTTAAGGAAGATAGAGAAGATATAAAGAGGAAAAGGGAGAAAAAGA
>VDFB02316226.1:0-17338 GCA_007258455.2 Sequoia sempervirens
CACATGGATTAGTTTAGTTGCATGAATATGTGTGTTGGTTCATCATTCCAATGAGAGGAATCATTCTTTAATAAAATCATAAGTTTTAGAAAATGATTCTACCATATTTTTGGCCAAGCTATATATAGCTTCTTGTAAGGCATACAAATTCCTTCAATTTTTTTAGCATTTTATGTACCTCCTAATTGAATATTTCCGTGATCTTACTCAATATATACTTTAACCCCTCTTATGAATCTATGTGACTTGAGTATTTCATCTCTTGTATGCCAAATAAACATGTAGAATATTTATTATTATTATTATATTTCAATAATTATAGAATTGGATCTACATTTTGAGGATATTATCAAATAAAAGTAATAGAAATTTATGTAAATTGGTTTGAAACTTGAATTCATCAAACCCTCAAAATGTAGGAGAATGTGTGAGACTAGATGGAAATAAAAAATCACAATTTACTTCATATGTGTCAAAGGAATTCTTTAGTCTGACATCTTCTCTAATTTTGATTTGGTTTGGTAAAGAACATGTATTCCCATTCAATTCACTAAGAAAATTTTAACAATAAGAATAGGAAACTATAGCATCATAAATTGTCGACCCTAGCAATTCCACACTATATCGACACCCTATTTTTCTTATAACATCAATTATAATAATAATTTATTCGATCTGGGGCTAGTTTGATAAAATATATTAAATTACCCAACACCTTGAAAAATTTGGGCAAAAAGCACCCAGTCAAGGGCAGGGGTATCCTTGACCTTAGGGGTGACCTATTTCAAATTTAATGCTTTAGTGTTGGTCCTTGGAGAATTAAAAATATCCCAAGTCGACATATAATCAAAAAGAGCAATTGGAATACATATATAAACAAGTTTTCTTCTCACTTGAACATTAGAAAGAAGGACAGGATGGATAAGAAGCTATTATGATTCACTTATTGTGAAGATGTATTGAGTTATCCTCTACATGCTAGCTACAACAATCAATTGTGTTTTTTAGACTAACCTATTGCAGGTCTTCAAGCAATTCAAGAATCCACCAAACAACCCTTGGTGGTGACTTATGGTATGGATACCACTAAATGATAGAGATGCCATACCAAGGTAACATTACTATTTATCATTTATTGTTTTAGTCAATTATTATTCATTTGTCTTATGCCCAACCTAGGGTAAGACCTCTCTACCATCATCATTTGTTGTACATGAAGGTGGAAAAAATAAAATGGGGTTTGACTTAGGCGACCCCCGCCCATTTTTCAATCACAAGTTCCTCTCTATCACCATTTTTTAGATTTATAATTGTTCTATCAGTTTCCATTTTCATGTATGTGATAAATTACATTTTTAGATCTAGGGTTTATGTCAAACAGGCTTGTTGAAACACATATTAAATTTCTCCTCTTTGTAATTCAAAAGAACCAAACTCTAAGAGATTGGCTCTCCCTTGTGGCAGCTAGCCAATCATCAAACCCTAGTTGGTTTATATTCGAATGTGGAGTAAAAAACGAAGTCCATCCTAGTTAATCTACTTGTTGGATCTAGGATCACTTTTTCTACTTCGCATAAACTTATCCTTTAAAATAGTGATATTTGAGTTCATGATAGTTTGAACATATTTTCCAATTATCATCATTCTTATGAATAACAATCATTAGAGAAGAATATGCACCTTGATTATGCTAAATAATATTTGGCTTGCTAATTTTCAAATTCATGTATTTAATCTCATTTTTTCTATGTATAAGTAGTTGTAGGGCCTAATGTTGGGTTGTCGGTCCTTGGAATGGGTTGGAGTGTGTGATCATAATCTTAATTTGGAGGAATACCTTTCAAAATATCTTTGAATATCATCAATTTTTATCTATAATACCTTGAAAGTTTGTTGGTGGGCTTGTTGGCAGTTGTTTTCCCTCTAATGAATACAAAATTTGAGAAAAAAAAATTGAAGATCCATTTTTTTAACAATTTTGTAATCTAGTGAAAACTAACCACTTTTGGTGATGTTTTCCGCAATCTCCTTAACACTATTCTTCTACATTTTGATTGAAGGCTAATGAAATGCTTTTAGAAATTCACCTCAATGGTCCCTAAAATAATGATCCATTGTACTCCCAAAACCACATTTGCTCTTTCCATTAGAATTGAGAGCATGATACTTTCTAAATGATAATTACCATATTTATCTTCATATTATGGAAATTATTTGAAAAACTAATTAAACCACCATCTCTTACTTTGGCATTAGTACTCTACCATTTTATAATGTATAAATTACATGTATTGACAATTTCATATACTCAAACCACTGCCCTCTTCTTATTCGCCTGTGGAGCTCTCCAAAATTCTCAACGTTCCTACCTACCACCCAACGAATTCATCAACTACTCTAAAAGAATTTCTCCGTGTTTTATAAGTTTTGCTGTATTTGTCAAATCTCCTCAATTATTCATTGTTTTATGCAGTGAACTCCTAGAAAATTCTACAGTCTGAAAAGTTTTATTTGAATAAAGCCCACGATATGCAACGAATTAGGCAGGAGTTTTACTTTTGCACGGGGCTTGCAGAAGGTATGTTTAGATTGATTAATTCAAGTCAAACCTCTTAGTTAGTTGGTGAGGTGATGGATCAGATAATTTTTTATGGAGAAATATTTATAATTGCGAAGATAGGAATTTTATTTTTGCATAAGGCTTGTGAAAAATGATGTATAGTTGAAAAGGCATGTTAGACTGATTATTTCATGTCAACCCCTCTAGGTAACAGGTGACACAATGGATCAGATAACTTTTTTATGGAAAAATATTTATAATTATGAAGATAGGAATTTTATTTTTTTGCGTAAGGCTTGCAACAAATGATGTATAGTTGAAAAGGCATGTTAGATTGATTATTTCATGTCAACCACTCTACGTAACAAGTGATGCGATGGATCATATAATCTTTTTATGGAGAAATATTTATGATTGGGAAAGAATGAATTATTTTACATGGCACTTGTATGAAATGGTGTATAATTGGGAAGGAATGTTAGATTGATTATTTCGTGTCAACCTCCTTAGGTTGCTAGTGGGGTGATCAATTAGATGGCCTTTTTATGGAGAAATACTTGTGATTGGAAAAGAAAAATAGTTTAAAAAATAGTGTCGTGATCTTACTATTTAAGACATGGTATAAAAGTCAAGAAGCAAATATTATAGGTGGTATATTATATGGGATTGCCTCATACTCTCACTAAGCTTAAAGAAGATACCTAACTTATTTCAATACAAGACATACACACCTTACTTCAATAAGATTCAAATCTATGATCTCTCTTTTAAAAATTGATTATTTCATGTCAACCCCATGGGGTAGCTGGTTAGAGGACGAATTTGATAACTTTTCCATGGAGAAATACTTGTGGTTAAAAAAGAACAAAAATATTTTGTAAAAAAACTAAGGTCTACACAATTATCGAATTGTGATGCCTTGCAAACTTGTCATTTATGACATGGTATAAAATCAACAAGCTAGGCCATCAAGGTTGATCCCAATGAAAACCATTTGATTAAATGGATTTTTTTATACTCTAGGATGTATCATGATCTAATTTATATGTGGTCTAGATACAAGACTACCTCATATTTTGATTAAGACTGAAAGAACGATGCAGAGCAGGGATGCAAACTCAAAACAATCACAATTGAACTAGATTCAAACAATCTTTCAATCACAAAAACTCCAACTTGGTATTCAACTCACTAATTCACTCTTATTCCCTTGTAGCATTGCAAATAGAGAAAATTGTACATGTCTTTTAGAAGAAACTTCAAACCCACCAACCAATTACCATTTCAAATACCTTTAAGGCTTTCTTCAACATATCTAATTTGTGCATATGGTTGTTTTGGAACATACCTTCCAAAAATGGACTGCTACGCTGGAAATGACCACAATTAGCCTTGTTTTCTAAAACATCTACCAACTAAACTCCCTACCAACCTTAAATCTCCATTGTAGGACCTTCACCAGGTTATAAAAGCTCTAAATCAACATATTTTGGTCAATGAAACACTCACTAATGCATCAAAACACAAAACCCCTATTTAGGCCTATTTAGGTTGGTTACAAGAGGGTTTATTCAAACTCTATACTCTAGGTCCTATTTCACTTTACCAAAACCTTAGAAACTTCACCTTGGGTCTGTACCTGCTTCAAAAACTAATTCCCACTCTTTCCCAATGTCTTTTCATACAAGTCCAACTCCTAACCATCAATTTCAAGCCAAAACACCACAAAAAATCAACTAGGGCATCATCAAAATCCTTCAAAATGCCTTCCTTGCCCCCACAAAGCACACAAACACAAACCTACATCTAAAGGAGCCATTCCACCAAGTTAGAACAAATTTCACTAGGTGGAATGGCTTATAGCTCCATTTTACACTCTCAAACCCTCAAGTTCAAGGTCCCTGCCCGTTCTCAGAAAAATGCTCACAAAACCCTTCAAACTTGGTGAAAACAATTCAAATAAAAGCCAAGATGTAGTTATTTCATATCCCTACTAGTTTCAATGCACTTTTAATCAAAACTCCTTAGTACAGAACCGTACAAAGGTTTGTAACAACAAGTTTACTGGAAATTGTAGAGAAAACAATGGTATTTTATTGTTTCAACTTCACAAATCAACCTTCCAAGAGCCTTTCAAGGCCTTTTAAAACTTTTTTCTCCTCAAAACAATGGTTCACAACTAAATTTTGAACCACATGATTGTTGGACTTCCACTTCTTGCATTTTTGCATTTTTTTGCATATGACAACATTGCAAGATTTTACAACATTTGCACAATTGACCCAAAACTTGGCACCCTTAACTAGAACCAACTCAAAATGATCTAAAACATTTGGAATGGTCTATTATGACCTTATTACATCACATTAAGACTCAACAAACCAAAACTAAACATAAGACCCTATTTACAAGACTTGACATGGTGCCCCTGCACCATACACCCGAATTGAAAAGAACTCAAGTCCCTTGAGCACTGTATTACATCAAAAACATGATACATGTTATCATTCAATGATCTCCAAGCTACATCTCCACCTTGTGACCCCTTCCAATGAGTCCAGAATTGAAAACATGCATTGTCTCTTGCTTTTGACTGGTGCCTTCCTTGATGTTGATGTCCTCCACTTGATGGATGTTGTCTTCCTTTTCCCTCATTTGGAGAAAATGCTAAACCTGTCTTCATACCTACAAACATACCCTTTCCATCCTTGTCTTGAACTGTACTCTTCTTATCTCTTGATACATACTTAAACTCACCTATTTGTCCTTACCATTCACCTTGAACCATTTCACTTTTTCCTTTCATTTCTTCCCTCAAATTCTCTACCCCTGGAACCTCTATATTATCAGGTTCACAAACCACTATATTGATAGAATTTAACTGCCCACTAGCCTCTTTTCCAATCAATGTAAAAATCGTTATTCCTATCATAATCTCAACATGCTTCTCTAACCCATCTTGAACTCCCACAATCAATTCATCCTTGACCTTCTCTTTATCTTTTTTTGTCACCAACTCATCTTCTTTTCTTCCCAACACTGAATCACTCTTCAAACTTGTTGTCTTGACATCTTCATTGTTAGTGGTGGTTACAATCTCCACCTTCTTTTCTTCCTCTATTTTCACAAACTCTTTCTTTCTCAATATTATCGCGTATTTTTCCTTGGTTTTCTCCTTAACATCTTCTACCAATGGAGTCAAAGTGAAAGTGTTTCCATACTTTTCAATAGCATAAGTATTGTGTCTACCATCATAAATTGCATGTCTATCAAACTGCCATGGTCTTCCAAGCAAAAAATGGAAACAATCCATGGGCAACACATCACAAAGAATCTTGTCCTTATACCCACCAATATTAAACTCAACCCAAGCTTGCTCATTCATTAGAATAGATTGATTATCATTCAACCAAGACACTTTGTAAGGTGTTTCATGAGGTATCTTTTCTAACTTCAGTTTATCAACCATTTCTATGGACACCATATTATTAGTACTTCTAGAGTCTATTACTAATTTGCATACCTTTCCATTACACTTGCAAGTGGTCTTGAAAAGTGTTCTCCTTTGTGTTGATTCTTTCTCCTTGGATGCTTTAAATAGTGTTCTTCTCACCATTAAGGATTCTCCAACTTTTGGAGCAACAAACTGATTAGGAGAGTTTACACTTTCACAATCATCCTCTTGCACCAATTGAAATCTTTTATCACCACCACTTGAAGTAGAACCTTGTTTATCTGGACACTTCCATGTTTAATGGACAAACTGATTACAATGGTAACATCTTCCTAAAAAATGAGCTTGAACCTCTACCTTGTCCAAATCTTCCTCTGAAACCTTTGAATCCACCTCTTTGATTAGCCAATTGGTCTTTGCTTTTACTTGCATCGTCTTGGTCTTCATAGGACTGCCTTGAACCTCTTCCTCTACTAATTTTGTCTTTGCCTCTTCCTGGTCTTTCTTGCCTTATTTTTAACTTCTCTTCCTCCCTAGCAACAAATTAAAAACATTCTTCAACCATTCTTGGAGTGGACAAACTCAATTCATCCTGAATTTGAAATCTTAAGCCACACATATACCTTGCTATCTTCTCATTTTCATCTTCAACATGACCAGCCCTAATGCTTAATTTGTGAAATTCATCTATATGTGCCTTGAAATCTTTATCCTTCTACTTTAAACTTTGCAACTTCTTGAACGTTTGTATTGCATGATCACCTGGCAAGAATTGACTCTTGATCTTTGACACCATTCTATCCCATGAACTTATTTTTGCTTTTCCTTTCTTCACTCTTTCCTCTTGTACATAATTCCACCATGTCAAAGTAGGAACTTTCAACTTATTCTTTGCAAACTTTACCTTCTAATCATCTACAACCTCCCTATACTCGAAGTAGTTATCCAATGCATCTATCCAATCCAATACCTCATCAACATCTAACTTTCCATTATACATTGACACATCTATTTTCATACCAGAAGCATCTCCTCTGACATCCTTGAGCATTTTCACCATCCTTCTCTCATCAGGGTCCAACTCATCATCTTGGACTCTTCCTTTTGGAGGGTTCTCATCCTCTTCCTCATCCTCTTCCTCTCAATCACTTTCCTCTTCAGTGGCCTTTCATCTTCTTTGCTTTGTCTCCCATGCTACAAATATAGCTAAAGGTGCTTCTTGTGATTCCTTTAACAACCTTATTTCCCTACCAAGGGCTCCACTTCCTTTAGGAGGCATCTTGTCTGTCAACTTCCAACTTTTCACTTCTTCAAATTGCAACCTCTCCCCTTCAAAAGATCAAAAACTTGTGCTTTGATACCAATTGATGCAAATCAAGGAGACAAACTCAAAACAATCACAATTGAACTAGATTCAAACAATCTTTCAATCACAAAAACTCCAACTTGATATTCAACTCACCAATTCACTCCTATTACCTTGTTGCATTGCAAATAGAGAAAATTGTGCATTTATTTCAAAATAAACTTTAAAACCACCAACCAATTACCATTTCAAATACTCTTTAAGGCTTTCTTCAACATATCTAATTTTTGCATATGGTTGTTTTGGAACATACCTTCCAAAAATGGACTGCTACATTGGAAATGGTCATAATTAGCCCTTTTTTCCAAAGCATCTACCAACTAAACGCCCTACCAACCTTAAATCTCCATTGTAGGACCTTCACCAAGTTACAAAATCTCTGAATCAACATATTTTGGTCAATGAAACACTCACTAATGCATCAAAACACAAAACCCCTATTTAGGCCTATTTAGGTTGGTTACAAGAGGGTTTATTCAAACTCTGTACTCCAAGCCCTATTTCACTTTACCAATTCCTTAGAAACTTCACCTTGGGTCTGTACCTACTTCAAAAACTAATTCCCACTCTTTCCCAATGTCTTTTCATCCAAGTCTAATTCCTAACCATCAATGTCAAATTAAAACACCACAAAATATCAACTAGGGCATCATTCAAAATCCTTCAAAATGCCTTCCCTACCCTTGCAAAGAACACAAACACAAACCTACATCTAAAGGATCCATTCCACCAATTTAGAAAAAAATTCACCAGGTGGAATGGCTTATAACCCCATTTTACACTCTCAAACCCTCAAGTTCAAGGTCCCTGCCGGTTCTCAGAAAAATGCTCACAAAACCCTTCAAACTTGGTGAAAACAATTCAAATAAAATCCAAGATGTAGTTAGTTCATATCCCTACTAGTTTCAATGCACTTTTAATCATTTAAATCCTTAGTACATAACCGTACAAAGGTTTGTAACAACAAGTTTACTAGAAATTGTAGAGAAAACAATGGTATTTTATTGTTTCAACTTCACAAATCAACCTTCAAACCTTGCCTCGAGCCTTTCAAGGCCTTTTAAAACTTTTTTCTCCTCAAAGAAATGGTTCACAACTAAATTTTGAACCACATGATTGTTGGACTTCCACTTCTTGCATTTTTGCATTTTTTTGCATATGACAACATTTCAAGATTTTACAACATTTGCACAATTGAACCAAAACTTGGCACCCTTATGTAGAACCAACTCAAAATGATCTAAAACATTTGGAATGGTCTATTATGACCTTATTACATCACATTAAGACTCAACACACCAAAACTAAACATATGACCCTATTTACGAGACTTGACATGGTGCCCCTGCACCAAAGAAGAACCTGATTATATGTCAATACAACACATACAACCTTATTTCTATAAGTTTCAAATTTGTAACATATCTTTCAGAAAATAATGTTTCCAACAATATACCACTTTAAATTATATATAAAAAAATATAAAGAAGTCAAATTTAACCTAAATTCTAACTTCTATAATGCTAACTTTCATACTATTAGGCTATTAGTGTGGATCATAATCTCTTATCTAGATTTTAGTATTACATTGAATTATATATCACCATCAAATTTGAATTAATGTTATCACTACACAAAAAAAAATTGTAATTTACTTGTACACATGAAATGTTGTGATACATGATACATGATCATGACAACTTAACTATTTATTTTAATATGTTAATAATTTAAACTATTTAAATAAAAAAATAATGAAATCTATTTTAAAGTATATAAGGATAAATAATGTAATAATTTAATACAAGTGAGTATTTTTAGTAGTAATAGTGTAAGACTTTTTTGCATCAGCATTTTGGTTAACACTACATGATGGATTATGGATATTTCTAAGTAATCATTTTAAATTAAATATATGGTCAAAAGGCCTTTGATTAGTTGGTGAAGTTGAATGGTTTTTAATGAGCCCACAAATTCTACCCTCAAACCATAAAACATATATATATTATCATAATTACTATTTTACTTAAGATGATATTTACTTTATTTTTATTTAAAATTATTTTTTAATAATAATCCACTAATTTATAAAAACACATAAATAAACAACTAAGTAGATACAAAGCACATATACACTATTTATTTTAATACTTACACAAAATTACTTTATTTTAGGCCTTTTTTTTCCTTTTTTAATAATTTTCAATATATATATATATATATATATATATATATAACCAAATTAATTACTTTACGAGTGGAAATGGGAGTCTTAGATATGCCACCAGAGGACCTCAAATGTTGAGTAGGAAACCCTTACAAGGACTCGTACTCCCTTGGGCATATAATTCCTCCTATTCACCCTAAAACCAATTTTTTTGGGTGGGTGCATGTAGTCCTTTGCACTTTCTAGATTTGCATGCAAGTTATTGTTTTAGTTTGTGCATTGTTGGGATCTTGCATTTTTCATATTAGGTCATATATTTAAATTGGGTTTCTCATAGCCAATCAATTCCAATCCATTTCCAAGGCTCAAAAGGATCAAATCCAAGTCTAATTGACTCACCTTCATGGTTGAAAGTCAATCTAAAAACCTTGTTAATTTGTATTCTAATGTACCTTTGAAAAAGGAGCAAAAAGTAATCCTAGGTTTAGACATTAAACTTAGGTTTCCATTTTTCTTAAGATACATTTTGGTGAACCTGATATTTTGACATCATAAACCTTCTAAAATTGGAAGTCTTTCAAACCCTAGATCTAGGTTTTCATTGCATTGTCTTGCACTGTTCATTTAGGGTTTCATTTTTGCATCATACAAGATCACAAAAATTCAAAAAATTGCATTCCATATTGCATCATAGGCTGTAATAGGATTACTTTCAGTCATTTAAGATCATATTTACATTAAAATTTCATTCATTAGATCATTAAAATATGAAATTGTTCATTGCATCCATTTAGACATCTTTCATTTAGGTCAAAAAAGTGAAACATTGCATTGTTTTGTTTCAAATCATCATTCTCAGAATTTTGCATCTTGGAGTCAGTCAATTAGTGCATCTTAGATTTGAAACTTGCATTCAACATTGTCATTTATTGTTCAAGCATTTTCAACATTGTTGCACATTTGCATTTTTAGTTTCACATTCATAAATTGACCAAAATCTAGAAAAAATTTCATTGTCAAACCTGTTTGCACATAGAAACAAAACCTATATGTAATATAATGAACATTCAATTTATCATTTTTCTAAACCCATGCCAAGGACTCAGATGCCCCAAGGAACCTTTGTCTTGCTACTGGAGGCTCAAAAAAAATTTGTACAGGTCTTTGTCTCTGTATTTTCAATCCACTTTTGCTTGCAAATGTTTGATTTGAAATTCTGAAAAAGTGTTATTGCATGAGCAAGAAAGGTGCCATTTTGCTTAGTTAAATGTTACAAATTTATAAAAAAATTGTTACATTTCAGTGTTGGAAATTATCAAATCTATAGGACAATTGTTTACATTTTTTGAAGCATTGCATAATTTGGATAAATTAGTTTCATCTTTGCAAAGACTTGTTATGCCTTGCATAACCACCCCCATTTTGAGCTGGAACAAAATGGGTCCCCCTTTCTCTTTTTGGTTTCTTTTCTTTCTTTTGGTTACTTGCTTTCCCCTTGGTGGTTCTTCTAGTTTTCTGCCTGAGTTTGTCTTCTGGTTTTGTCAAAGTTTGGTTCTGCCTTAGTTAGAATTCGGGTTTTCTCCTGAGTTCGGGATTTTCCACCCCATCCGGATTTTCCCAGATCTCGCTCGAACTCCGGCTAAGCGCTGTTGTTCAGGGATTTTTGGTCCTCACAGAATTTCACGTGGATCAGATTTTCTCAATTTTTTTTCTCTCTTTGCGAAATCCGTCCCGCGCGGATTTCCCTGGGATCTAATGGAATGTGAAGAAGTGTGGAGAAATAGGACTGGTTAGTAAATGATGATGCATTTTATGATTCATTTATGCTATTTTGAAGATCTCACATGTTGTTCCTTGATTGATAATGATCGGATTAAGTTTATAATGGATGTTTTCATGCTTATTCCGATGGAATATGCCTGGCTCAGAATTCTTCGAAATTCCTCCCTGGCTTGGGTTCTGCAGGTCGGCCTAAAACCCGAACTATTTGTATGATCATTTTGTTCGAAGATTTAGCGGTACCCTACTAACATAGGATTCGTTTTAATGATGATTTTGATTAATTAACTTCTGTTTGTGTAATCTTTACTGTGGTTTTCTTTGTTGAATGCAGGATTAAATCACATACAAGATGGTATTTGTCAAGGGAGCTTAGTTAGGGTGCATTCTTCAATCCAGTTGGTCACGAAAAATAAGCTAAGGCAAAGGTCGACAAGACTTTCCTAACCTCTTGCCGACTGGTGGCTTGGCTCTATTTGCTAAGGATCCAAAGGGGGTGTTAGAACTGCACAATTTTGATGATATTACATATTGTCCATACTCACAAAGTTTCCAGAAAAGTCCCACCATGAGAATATTTTCCCCATATCTGGCCCTGTTGCACTATAGATTCCATCAAGTCTGGATGCCCCACATTACAGGTCATATCAACATGAG
Source organism: Sequoia sempervirens (assembly GCA_007258455.2). Classification (NCBI taxonomy): domain Eukaryota; kingdom Viridiplantae; phylum Streptophyta; class Pinopsida; order Cupressales; family Cupressaceae; genus Sequoia; species Sequoia sempervirens. The sequence goes on from VDFB02316226.1 coordinate 11,984, forward strand.
ATCATCAAAGTCTCCCTGACTTATAATTCATTTTTCTAAGTATGCGTCTCTGTTGCCTATTGGAAAGACCTCAGGGATGTCACGGTGACTGGAATTCACATGTAGTTGCCTATTGGCAACACATCATTCAGAGTCCTAGCGACTATCAGCTTCCCATCGACATAGAATTTTCTTTCGGGGAAAGGTCTCAGTGAGATCTTCGTGTCTCACCAACTGGCAGTAGAAGGATCTATACATCGGAAAAGGGTTTTCTCTTCACCAAGAATTCTTGGCAAATTCATAAAGTCTCACCGACTACCGCATAGTGAGCAAACACTTTGACGGGAGTCATCTTCTTCGGCCTATGGTCTTGGCAAAATCTTTGGGTCTTGTTGACTAGCAGTAAAAATTCCACATCGGGGAGAAATCTTTTCTTTGGTGTGATGTCTCAGTGAACCCGCGATGTCTCACTGACAAGGCATCAAAAGGGGATTCTATCGATGGTCTTCGGTGAGAGAATCAATATGTCACAGTGACAAAAGGGTGAACTTGTAAAGCTTTCGCTAAGACATGGGATTTCTATAGGACATCTCCCCGATGATAGAGAGGACACATATCAGCATGAAGATTTAACCTCGCTAGGAGTCTTGCCGATAGGGAAGGGTCCCACCAAAGGTCTAAGGTGGGTGATAATTTTGCCTTTGGCAGGAGGTCTGGCTGATTGGCATGGCTCTAGCTAAAGGGAGTTGCATTCGGTGAAAGATAAAACCTTTGGCATAATGTCTAGCTGAAGAGGTGAGATCATAGCGACAAAAGCGGCATCGGTGTAGTGAACTGGGATCACTGTGAGGTCTCAGCGACCAAGCGATGTCTTCCCAAAACGGTAGGAGATCGCCAAAAGATAACGTTCTCGCTAGGAGGTCTCAGTGACTAAGAAGTGTCACACCGACAAGGCATCACCTCGGGGAGAAGAAGGGTGTGTGCCTAGATGTCTTGTCGAAGAGCGAAGGTCATGCCAAAGCAGAAGGAGCTCGACGAGAATAAGGGTAAGCTCGATGAGAATGAAAAGGAGTTCACTGAAGGTCTTGCAGACAATGATGGATTTTCCAGTGATGGAGGCATCGGTATAACCAAGGGTAGCTTGCCGAGAAGTTTCCCTGACCATAGAATGTCTTGCCGACCAATGAACAATTCAGCGAAAGAGAGGATGTCGGTGTGAGGTCTGGGCGAAATAAAGAAGTCTTGCTGACATGAGGGGACCCCGCCAACAGAAGTGGAGCTCGAAAAGGGATCCTGCCTTCGCCAAAAGGTCTTGGCGAAGAAAGAAGGTCACATCGAAAGAAAAAAGGATCTCGGGCGTGAAGAAGAAGAAAAAGCTTGGGAAGAAAAGAAGACTTCGCCATGAGGTCACAATGACAAGCAATAGTCTTGCCGACATGAAAAATGAGCTCGAGGCAAAAGATTTGGCCTCGCTATGATGTCCCACTGACTAGCGATTGTCATGCCGATGGTCTTTGTGAGCTCGGTATGACTTATGTAGCTCACCAGAGGGTCTCGACGACTGTCTTATGATATGTCGATGGTTGTTATGAGATGAAATCACATCGGGGAGACACGATGAGTGTCTCACTGACATGCGATGCCATTCAAACCACTCTTGACTACTTGGGAATCTAGTGTGGCATGTGATCGGCCAATCAGAAGGAGCGAAGGTGGGACATTGACCGATTGACCACCCCTGTGGAAAAGACTAACAGAATGCAAGCAAGATGGATTCCCGAGAACAGATGATGATGGATTCATTGAGCGGATGGCGATATGCCCAAGAACCCTAAGAAATTTTTCCCTAAGTATATTCATGGCCGAGTCAAGGAGTGCTAAAAGAGCACATACAAGCTTTCAAGGATGCTTGTACCAAAGCTCAGATAGCTCACCATGATGTGGTTTGTAGGTTATTTCCTTACTCCTTAGGGGACATGGCATACAATTGGTACCTTAATCTTCCTCAAGGTTCCATTCTGACCTGGACACATTTGGCAAATTCCTTTATCAACCAGTTTAGGGTTTATGTGGACCCAACTCTTTTATATCATCAATTTGCCACCATCAGAAAAGAGCCATGTGAATCCTTGCCCCTATTCAATACCAGATTCGAACGAATGTATAGGAGATTGCAGGATCCCTATCTAGTCACCGAAAATAATGCCATTCAAGCTTACTTTAGAGTTATAGACCCTTTGCTTGGCCTATTCTTGCAAAGGACTTATCAACCAGCTGATATTGATTCTCTATCCAAAGTCTATCATCTAGCTATCAAGCTGCACCAACAAATCAGTTCTCAACAAGGAGGCCTAGGAGGAGGTTTCCCTTCAATAGGATATTAGATGTATAGCCCAACTCCTCTATTTAGTACTGTTCTAGGAATGTCTCCTTCACACTATGGCCTTATATCTGAATTGAAAACTCAACCTCTTATCCCATTCTTTGCTACTGGAACTTCTGATTCCTTTCAACAATCACAGCTTCCTCAAAGTTCCCATGGTCATCAAAACCAAGTTGGAACACCAAATCATGGTGGTCAGCCACCTGCTGCTAAGAATGTGGAAAGTGAGAAGACAGTCCAACTTACAAATGAGGTAGAAACCTTGAAGAAAATGTTGTCCCAAGTCACCAATGACATGGCTCAGCTTTGATTGAACCCCTCCCAAAACAATCAGGGTAGCTATCAGAATCATAACAATTACAACCAAAGGGGTTATCAAGGCCAGAACTCCTCTAATCAAGGGTACCAAAACCAAAACAGAGGGTGTAACCAAAGGCCAAACAACAACAGGCAATGGAATACAGGGCCCAATAATGGGGGAGTTTCTCATAACTATCAAGTGAATGAGGAAAGAGCACATACTGCAAATGTTGCCGACCTCAACTTCATGACCAATTGGTGCAGGTTGTATGACAATGTGACCCATTCTGAGGTAAACTGCCCTGAAATGGAGAAAGTTGTCAAGATGGCACACGAAGATGCCCACACATTCCAAGGGAATTCAAACAAAGGAGGTGACTCGCTGGATACTGCAATAGCTTATGATATCTTTGAAGAAGAGCCCTCATTCCCAATGCAAGAAGAGAATGAACCAGAAGAATATTCATATGATGCCCAAGACTTTCAGTCAAAAGGAGGACACTTCCTGAGGAATCAAAGTAAGGGGCCATTCACTACATCAGCACCACCTAATCACATGGTGTCACCAAATCAGAGTGTTGATAATAATCCTCCACCAAAAGGCCCACCTGACTTCCACAATAAGGGTAATTCCTCCACCATTTTCAAAAGTAATTCAAGTTATAATATAGAATTTGATGTTGTTTCTGAGATGTAGAAACAAAAAAATTCTTTGTCATTCTTTGACATCTTAAAGTGGTGCCCTGCTCAAAGGGAGATAGTGCTGAAAGCTTTAGAACAAGCTGACAAATCAAAAGGAAAAAGCAAGGTTGCACCTATTGCAGATATGAATGCGACCTTGTATAGAAATAAGGTAGGCACCCCACCATTTCTCCTAAGTTTAAGAATTTCTGGGAAGAACCTACACAATTGTCTATTGGATTCAGGGGCTTCGGGCAATGTTATGCCATTTTCCATATGCAAGAAGTTGGGATTGAACCCCATTCAAACAAATAAGAAGGTCATTCAACTTGACAAGACATAGGTTAATGTGGTAGGGGAGTTAAGAAACATACATGTGCAAGTAGGATCAGACCCTAGGATCCTAACCAACATAGATATTCAAGTGGCAGACATTCCTGAGACCTATGGTATGCTACTGAGCAGAGATTTGATGAAAAATCTAGGGGGATATCTTTCCCTTGACTTTTCACATATGTGGCTATCATGGAAAGGGATTCCTAATCAGATTAGGATTGAAAGTGAGCCTCGCCTCAAGCATATCATCACAGAATATGATTGCCCCAATGAGGTAGCTTACTTTGAAACTGAGATAGAGGTTTACAAAAGAGAAGAAATCTTGACCTTCTTGGTTATTGACTCTAAAGGGCTGCCAATACCAAAATGTCCTGACTCTGTGATTAATGAAAATTAGCAAGCATTAGTCAGAAAGATGCAACAAGATCAATTGGTCTTGGGAGAAGGTGTAGATATGCAAAGTCTCCTACTCCCTAATTGGTGTAGGGTACATTACCAAAACTACTCTGAATTGACTTGTCAACCCTGTATTGACATTTTAAATCATGTTGCCCAAGTTGAGAAAGCTAGCTCAAGTCACCCTGAGATCCTTGCAGACTGCTTCTCATTTGAAGCTAAAGAAGCAACCATGCTAACCAGGGATAGGATGCCTTCAACTGAGGTTCCTTCTCAAATTGAACCCACCCCAAATACACTTCCAAATCAGCATGTTTTTGAGGAGCAACGTCAAGATGTGAGTGAATGTCCAGAGGATAAATGTGGGTCACATAATACATCTATGCAGGAATTGTAAATTCTACCAAAGGAACTGGTCGAATACCTGTCCCTTACACCTGATGTAAAAGATCAAGGAGTCCCACCCCTGGCTCATTCTACTCAAGCACCCATAACAACTTCAAAAGAATCAACTCCAACCCGCGATCAATTGTGGACCCTCATGTTTGATGGCTCCAAATCTAAGACAAGCAGTGGTGTTGGAATTGTACTAACTAGCCCTCAAGGGAAAACCTTCTTTGCTTCTTACAGGTTGCAATTTGGATGCACAAACAACATAGCAGAGTATGAAGCTCTAGCACGAGGATTGATGTTTGCACATAAGAAGAACGTCACTGTCTTGATGGTCAAGGGAGATTCAGAAATAGTTATCAAGCAAGTGCATAGCCAATATACATGTCACAATAAAAGGCTGGCAGCATACAGAAACAGGGTATGGAATTTGATTGAAGACTTTGATGCATTTGGGATTCACTTAATCCCTAGAGAAGACAATCAGATAGCTGATTCATTGGTTGTTGCTGCAAGTACCCTAGAACCTATGCAAGGCTCCAAGCTCAAGAAATTCTCAATGGAACTAATTTCCACCCCTGTAGTTCCTAACAACATCATGAACTTTCAAGTCTTTGATGATGATTGACATATTTTGGCTTTCTTGGCAAGCTCAGATGTTTTTGAGGGACAAATTATTGATGAGTCCAACACAGATCAAGGGGATTGGAAACCTGAGGAATGTGATACCGAAGGAGTTCTTAACTTAAAGAATAATAACATTCCCAATGGATGGTGGCCTTGAGAGAATTTACGATTAGGATCAAGAACAGAGATATAGTGAAGACAAAGGAGGTGAATCTGAAATAGTTAGCAGAGTTACGGTCTGAAAGGAATGTATACATAGGGAA
>VDFB02316227.1:0-23412 GCA_007258455.2 Sequoia sempervirens
GATCTCTACATGTTTGTGGTGTGCTTACTCTTATCTATTTAATGGCTTCCTGGAGTAAGCCATATCCTTGGGGGGGAGGATGTAATACCCCCATGTTACTAATACTTGTATTATTATTTCTTACTCTTTGTGTGAGCTTGATTCTAGTTTCTAATGGTGATTAGTTCACCGTCTTGGTTGTGAGGATGCCTCCTATATTTGGGAATCTTATTCCCTTTTGTTTACCGGCTTCCAGGAGTAAGCCGATTTTATGGGGGGGAGGATGTAGTACCCCTCCTCTTGCTAGTTGGATTTATTAATTTACTATGCGTTCGTTTGCTACTTGTGACTATGATAGCACTGTTATTGTGTGATTTGGTTAGTTAGACATTTGATGATGTTGTTATTCCATTAGTAGACATGATCATTTCATATGATATTGTGATTGGTTATATTAGTTGATTTTTAGAATTATATTATGATGCAATGATTTAATGAATTATGTCATGAGATGAAATTGTTAGTTTAGAAATGTTATTTTATCAGTTAAATTATAATTGTTAGGATAGGTGTGATGAAGGACAATATAGCATCATTCGTTCGCGAGTGCCCTGTTATGTTGCGATTCCTTCTCACAATGCAGTACTCTAATTTAATGCTTCGATTATATATATATGTATGCACATGTACACAACTTCGTTTGTATGCAGGATTGCAGGTATAAGTCTCGATTCCACCTGCTTCGGCAGGACAGGGCGAGCACCAAATAACCCAACGGATAAATGTTGATACAGAGGTGACGATGAAGTCCTCCCGTTCCATGATGTCAGGTCGTCTCATTTGTGTGGTATAGTTGATTTTGTGTAATTGTCGTCATTGTCTGTTGTGTTATGTGTTTTGTCTTATTTTATTTATGAGGGCATTTATAGTTATGATTTATCTTAATAATTGAAATAAATTATTTATTTTAATGTTGGATTAAATGGTATTTAAATATTTAAATAATTTAATTATTTTTGGAAAATCATACATTGCAATTAAATAATAATTAAATATTAAATATGGCTTAATTATTTTAACCAATTATTTGGTGGTGGATAATTATGAGAATAATTTATTTAAAATAAATATGTAATGTGAGGTGCAAGAAAAGTTGCAAAACAGGAATTAAAGCAATAAAAGAATAAAAAGACAGTGTGAGCCAATAGGAATTGAGAGTTGGGAAAAAGCTTGTTTTAAAGAATTGATTTTTCTTTTTATCTGAGATTTTTGGGGATGTTTGGAGAGTTTTGAAGAGGGGCAATATATTTTATTTAATTATGAATTTTTGGGAAGTTCTCACACACACACACAGACACAGAAGAACAGAAAGCTGAAGTGCTCCAGGGATTGTTGAGTTCGTTCTGGACTACGGATTGGAATCGGATTCGAGGGAATCTTCAAATTTGCATTGGACTCCAGGTTCCTCTCGTAGTTTTCCTTCCCGTACCTTTTCTATTCTCTGTCGTTTCTAAAAAGAAAAAAATAAAAATAAAATAAATAGATCTTATTAAAATAATTTTTGTGAACATAGAGAACTTTTGTTGAAAACTGAAAACTAGGGCAAACTATTAGATTAGAAAACAAAGAAAATCATTGTTATTATACTGTTTCCAATTTGTCAAATCCAAAACTTTGGTCTTCTGAAATACTTAGTTTATCATCAGGAAGATTTGGGAAAAGATAAATTTTGTAGAGAATAATAAATTTGAAGTTTTATTAAAATATTTATATATATTATAGATCTATGATATTTCTCTGGATTTTTCTCTATTTTCTTATCATTTATGGAAATCTGTTTCTATATATTCTGTCTCTGTATTTTCTTAAAAAAAATATATATATGTGAAAATAATATATATATATACATACAAATTCGTATATATATATATATATACATATACTTTTATAGATTAATTAAAATCCTGTGCGCATAAGTTATACCTGGTATATTTCCGTTCATAATTGTTTTGTTTTTTGGGGCCGAATGGTCGTTGCTTCTTTTCCGTACAAGAAAGGACGGAAATTGCTTTAATGGAATTAATACTAAAAATGAAAAAAAAAAAATAAATAAAAAAAAATAAAGAAATAAAGGCAAAGTTAAAAGTGTTTATTTTAATTTGTATTGAGGGAAGGGAGGGACGGCGCAGCCGTACCTCCCAATTCCCCCTCTCCCTGCGCGCTGTGACTGTGGTACAACAGTCACATGGACTGCTGTGCGCAGTCCTATGGACTGCGCCAGTAGCCCGTGAATTTAACTTAAAACTAAGTTTTTATTTTTATATATAAAGTTTGTTATATAATTTAAATACATTTGTTAATTTTATTAATATTAATTCTCTCCCCGGTGGCAAAACCCCAGAGAACACACACATAACGCGAATAATTTTTTTTTAAAAACATAATAATAAAAGTAACATGTAACAACATTAAACTAAAATCACATAGCAAAACACATAACATTAATACACTTGGTTCTCTGGGGCACGCGAGGTTACATTGCAACCACAAAACAAAATAAAGATAACGAAAACAACATAATCATTTAATTTATGAAACCATATAAAATGATACAACTGATAGCCATGATGCGAGTATGACAACATCGCATAATTACATCCATGATAATTCTTTTAACAAGATCCAAATTAAACCTAACAATTACATCATTGAAATAATATTACATTACAATTTTCTTTGATACATGAATTACATTGAATTTCCCAACATGGGGATAGATACAAGAATAATGAACATGAAGCACAACTGATCACTGGAACATCAGCACTACGGAAAGCTAAGAAGACAAGACGTTGATGGGGAACCCAACGGGTGCGGAGCATGTTCCACCCAACCATGTGAATTACAAAGTAACTCACCCCCCGTGCTCAGAGGTGACGACAACCGACTCAACCACAATATGATATAAAACAAGTACAACTCCAAGCTTACAAAGAACAACCATCAAATTTACAAATCACATAACAAGATTAAGCTAAGAACCCATCACGATAACATGAAGTACTATCACTTAACAATCAAGAATCAATTCACAAGAATTTAAAGAAACATCATAAAGCGATAACATCTAGAGGCAACAACACAAACAATAAGGGTGTCAAGTGGAGAGTGTCATCGCATAGCTCTCATGGGATTTCCTGGCCCTTCCTCCAACTGAGGCGTTGGCACCCATCTATGGATATCCTGGCCCTTCCTCCTAACTGAGGCGCCGGCACCATAGGGTAGCTAATGCGGAGCCAATAGTCTCTCGTGAAGACGAGACTATGACTATGCTGACCACGGCCTTCTCAGTCTATCACTAGTCTAAGGTAGCCCTAATGCATAGTCGAGGAATCCAATGTTTTATTATCTTGTGTGTTTAAACTACCCAACCCCCTAAATCTATTGTTTAGGTTATCACTTGTTTAGCTTACTCATTCGTGGGTTATCTTGAGCCCTTCCTCATCTTGAGGCGCCGGCGCCCACGAAGAGCCACTCTCCCTCCTATGACCCCTAACATATCTCAAAACAGGCAAGGGTTGGACTAACACATAAAGGTCATAAAACTAAATCCAAAACGCGAGGCATTACCCATCTCGCAACTGCAAATAATCATCAACTTGCAAACCCGTCCAACCCTTCCTAACATAACCCCAATAACGCTCAAAAGCATAAACAAGTAAATACACCTTAAAATCACAAGCCTCTGGAACAGGATTGAAATACGATAGGGCTCCCACATCGACAACAACACAATAAGGCTAAACATAACACACAATGGAAAACTCACATCACATCATGCCAAAATGCACATTTAAGTTCGATTCCAATCCCAATTACGTAACTAAAACGATCGCTTCAATAAAAACCACAATTTAACTCAAGTTCATAAACATTCCTATTACATCCAGAGTACTAAACAAATCCAAAGTTTAATTATAAAAAAAAATGATCCCCATGACACTTCGTACGACAATAATTTCCACAATAACATATTAAAGCAAATACCAGTTTAAATGATTCGTTCAACCCATAGAAATAATACCCTTATTAATACAACAAAACAAAATAACCCTTAAAACTATAATACAATTGCATTATAACCAAACAAAATATTAAATAAAATAATCCAAATTTCATTTTAAATAATTTGCAATTATTATATTTAATATTAAAAAAAATTATAACTATTATATTCAATAAATTAAATAAATTAACTATAATTATAATATTTATTAAATTAACTACTCATCAAATAATATAATAACATTAATTATATATATATATATAATATTAATATTAATAAAATTAACAAATGTATTTAAATTATATAACAAACTTTATATATAAAAATAAAAACTTAGTTTTAAGTTAAATTCACGGGCTACTGGCGCAGTCCATAGGACTGCGCACAGCAGTCCATGTGACTGCTGTACCACAGTCACAGCGCGCAGGGAGAGGGGGAATTGGGAGGTACGGCTGCACCGTCCCTCCCTTCCCTCAATACAAATTAAAATAAACACTTTTAACTTTGCCTTTATTTCTTTATTTATTTATTTTTATTTATTTTTTTTTCATTTTTTTATTATTACTCTTCAAGCCTTTTGTCACCGGAATGATGGGTCATTATGAACAATAAATAGTAGTGACGGCGCTATCAAAGATTTTTAATATATATGTATATATATATATACCTAATTTGTATAACATATATATGTGAAAATAATATATATATATATATTATTACAAATCTCAGATATATATATATATGTATACAAGCACTTTTATAGATTAATTAAAACTCGTGGCGATAAGTTATACCCGGTATATTTTGTTCATAATTGTTTTGTTTTTGGGCCAAATGGTCAGTTTGGTTCTTTTTCCGCGCCAAGAAGGATCTGAAATTCGCTTAAATGAATTAATAATAAAAATGAAAAAATAAAAATTATTCGCTATGTGTTCTCCGTTTGCACGACCGGCGCATAACCTTTGGCACGCATAGGTTCATACCATTAATCGGCACTATGTGTACCACCTGGCGTAACCTTCCTTGTGTTTATCCCCAGAGTCTTGAGTTTTACTTGTTTTGTTGTGTTTGTTGTAGAACCCAAGTTTCTTCTCGTTAGTCGGTCTCGTAAGCAATGGTGCGTGAAACCGATGGAAAGGATAGGACCCTCGGTGTAGTGCGCAATGCACCGATATCCTCCCTATCAAGGACGCACTATGAACCCTTGTGTCATTGTGTGATGTGGTTTCCAGTGATGTGAGTTATGTGTGTGGTTTTTGGCGTGATCTCTGCATGTTTGTTGTGTGCTTACTCTTATTTATTTAATGGCTTCCTGGAGTAATCCATATCCTTGGGGGGAAGGATGTAATACCCCCATGTTACTAATACTTGTATTATTATTTCTTACTCTTTGTGTGAGCTTGATTCTAGTTTCTAATAGTGATTAGTTCACCGTCTTGGGTGTGAGGATGCCTCCTATATTTGGGAATCTTATTCCCTTTTTGTTTATCGGCTTCCAGGAGTAAGTCGATTTTATGGGGGGGAGGATGTAGTACCCCTCCTTTTACTAGTTGGATTTATTATCTTTCTATGCGTTGATTTGCTACTTGTGACTATGATGGTACTGTTATTGTTTGAGTTGGATAGTTAGACATTTGATGATGTGTATTCCATTAGTAGACATGATTATTTTATAGGACATTGTGGTTGGTAATGCTAGTTGATTTTCAGAATTATGATATGACGCAGCGATTTAATTTAATATGTTATGAGATGATTGTTAGGTTAGAAATGTAATTCATTGATTAAAGCTATAATGGTTAGAATAGGTGTGACGAAGGACAATATAGCATCATTCGCTTCTCATGAAAGTGCCCCGTTATGCTATGATTCCTTTCTCACAATACAAGATTTCTTGATTTAATGCTTTGATATATATGTATATATGCACATGTACACAATCTCGCTTTGTATGCGTGGATTGCAAAGTATAAGTCTGACCCACCCGCCGGCAGATGTAGCGAAAGACCAACAACCCAACGGATAAATGTTGATACAAAGGTGACGATGATGTCCTCCCGTTCCATGATGTCAGGTCGTCTCATTTGTGTGGTATAGTTGATTTTGTGTAATTGTCGTCATTGTCTGTTGTGTTATGTGTTTTGTCTTATTTTATTTATGAGGGCATTTATAGTTATGATTTATCTTAATAATTGAAATAAATTATTTATTTTAATGTTGGATTAAATGGTATTTAAATATTTAAATAATTTAATTATTTTTGGAAAATCATACATTGCAATTAAATAATAATTAAATATTAAATATGGCTTAATTATTTTAACCAATTATTTGGTGGTGGATAATTATGAGAATAATTTATTTAAAATAAATATGTAATGTGAGGTGCAAGAAAAGTTGCAAAACAGGAATTAAAGCAATAAAAGAATAAAAAGACAGTGTGAGCCAATAGGAATTGAGAGTTGGGAAAAAACTTGTTTTAAAGAATTGATTTTTCTTTTTATCTGAGATTTTTGGGGATGCTTGGAGAGTTTTGAAGAGGGGCAATATATTTTATTTAATTATAAATTTTTGGGAAGTTCTCACACACACACACAGACACAGAAGAACAGAAAGCTGAAGTGCTCCAGGGATTGTTGAGTTCGTTCTGGACTACGGATTGGAATCGGATTCGAGGGCATCTTCAAATTTGCATTGGACTCCAGGTTCCTCTCGTAGTTTTCCTTCCCGTACCTTTTCTATTCTCTGTCGTTTCTAAAAAGAAAAAAAATAAATAAAAAATAAATAGATCCTTTATTAAAATAATTTTTGTGAATATAGAGAATTCATGAAATCGAAATCAGGGTAAATTATTAGATTAGAAACAAAGAAATTACAGCCCAAAATTTTGTTTCAATATGCATGACACAGAGATGGGGAAAGATAATTTGTGAGAAGGCTTTGGAAAGGGAGAAGAGTGAATATATATTATAGATCTATGATATTTCTCCTCGATTTTTCTCTCTATTTCTTAATATCATTTATGGAAACTGCTTCTTATATTCTGCCTCTCAGATTTTCTTAAAAATATATATATAGAAATAATGGTATATATATATATACATATTGTGGGACTGTGATATATATATATATACATATACTTTTATATACTTTTATAGATTAATTAAAATCCTGTGCGCATAAGTTATACCTGGTATATTTTGTTCATAATTGTTTTGTTTTTTTGGGCCGAATGGCCGTCGGTTCTTTTTCCGTGCCAGTAAAGGACGGAAATTCGTTTTAAATGAATTAATAATAAAAAAATGAAAAAAAAAAAAATTATTCGCGTTATGTGTGTGTTCTTTGGGGTTTGCACGACGGGCGTTACAGTGGCAATATGATGGGTATGTGGCTGACGACTATTTTTTACCCAAAAATTTATGAAGCGAAAAGGATTTTAAAGGATATTCTCAACTTTCCACCAATATAAATTATAATTTACTTTGGATTTAATAAATAATTATTATTCATTTTCTATTTGAATTATGACTAAAATCTTCATTGATAGGCTGATTGAAAAACATCTATAGCTTTCAAAAGATATAACATTTTTTGACACCAAAACATGCATCACATTATATGATTCACATACTATAGAATTAAAAAAGAAAAATGATTTCATAAAGTTTTGACCAATTTAAAGGTGGTCGGTTGCAGGTTTTATATTCTTTAAAATTTGTAATAAAAAATTCATAATTAATTATTTACTTGGAAAAAAATTATAAAAAAATATGCATCAGATTGGGGCATGAGTCCTCTACTTATATCTAAAATCTTATAAAAGAATATTATCATTCTATTGTGTTTAGGGTGGTCAGACAGACACCTACTTCTCATTTTTCTTTGAAATTTAAGTACCACTACATTGAAATTTCAAATTGTCACCAAATAGATTTTTTTTTAAAACAAACCTAGTAGTTTAGAAACTACATTCAATTTGCTATAGATTCTATTCTTACATATTTTTGAACTAATACATATAACTTATTCAAATTTTTATGTCAAGTTATGTAACTTTGATTTTTCTAATTTTTTTGCTACTTAAGGGCCTATTTTTTCCATGATGATCCTACGCATACACTTGCGTAAAATTGTATTATTTCTCTTATGGATTTAAATTAAGTATTGAGGATTGATCTTATTATTTAGAAGTCACCAAATTGTAATATTCACTTGAATGAATTTGTAATGAAATTGGGCTCTTGTATATATTGTAAACTTTACTTGAAAGAAGAAAAATATTTTACAAATTTTAAAACTATGCTTTTGCAATTCTAAAGGTTGGACCTTGATGGCTATCAAACTTATGATTCAATATACTATAGTGAAAGTTAACAAGACTCCCATTTCATTTTCAAACCTTATTTGTAAGTTTTAGTCCATTCTTTCACAAATTGAAGATTTAGGAAACACATAAGTGTTAGGAGGTCCTTCTACTGTGTAATTGATACTTTTTTCTTATTGTAAATATCTTATTATTGCTTTGTGTCAATTTGGGAAGCTAGAAAACATGTTTGACATCGTTGTGTAAAACATTCTCTATAAAATGTGATTTTTGTAAGCTTTTACTAGAGTTGTAGAAGCATCCAAGGATTAGCAAAGCATCTATCTTGTTGTGGGAGCATCTTTGGTGTGGAATTTTTTGATGAAGCTTTCTAGTTTTGGAAAATTTTTGTGTAAAGCTTTGAAGTGGTATTACTGCCTTGATATATGTTTTTGATTATATAAGAAGCAAGACAATTTTGTTTAAATCATTGAAAATCTCTTGAGATGCTTTATCTCTATTTGTGGGGGTTAGAAATGTTTTGAGGACTATTCATGGTGTTTGAAATAATAATCCATTTTAGCCATTGATTTATAATATTCCTTTTGTGTATTAGTGAAGGAATTAATTTGATTAATTAAAGTATTAAGAAAAGGCTTTATTCCATTTTCTAATGTTAGAAAATGATTGATATTCATCTGGCATTTGAAACATATACCTATATATAAATATATACCTCTTCTCTCTCTCCCCTATATATATATATATATATATATGTATATATATATATATATATGTATATGTATATATATATATATATGTATATGTACATATATATATATATGTATATGTATATATATATATATATATATATATATATATATATATATATATATATATATATATATATATATATATATATATATGGTTGATGTGCCTGATCTCTTTTTTATTCTTGTGAAGTTATATAGAGTGATTGATTGTAGTATTTAAACCTAATGAAGTAGTGAATATTGTATGATTCTAATGAAAATTCTAAGGATTTAAATGGTTCATGTCTTCCTTCTTAATGAATCTAAGGAATGAAATATTTTGTGTCTCCTTTCTTGTTATATTATTCTATCTTCTATTATGGTGTGTGTTTGTGTCATATTTGTTGTGTACCTTTTAGTAGATTGAGTTAACCTAACAACCCTCTACCTATGTGTATTGTGCTTCTCATTTGGAGAGTGTGCTCCATTGAGATACTTGCCACTCCTTCCTTGCTAGGACAATGTTGTATCTCTCTTTGTGTGTATTAGAGCTACATGTCTCTTCCATGCATGTTTGAGTACTTGTACTAGTGTTATTGTGGTGATGACAACACTTATTTTTGTGTAAGTATTCCAACACCACTTCTCTCTTCCAAATTCTTTCCTTCTAGAAACTTCTCTCTTCTTGAAATTTTTTTTAGAAACATCTTTCCATTCATTTATAAGACTTGACATGGATAAAATTTAAGTTCGCATTTGTTGAAAAAATCTCTCTTATACAATTTATTCTTGTGTGCTCACATCATCCATTACAACTCATTATTTTTGTTTGTAAATACAATTAATATATTTACTAAAAAGATTAATTAAATATTTAATTTATTATCTTTTATTTTTTATTAATATAATATATAAATTTGATTCTTGATCGAAATAATTTATCCCATCAAGCCACCTAAAATTCAAATACAAATAACCTAATTTTAACTAATAATTATGTCCTTTTTATCTATTTCTAACTAAACCTACTTTCAATATTGAAATAGAAGAAACAATAAACTACCTAACTTTCAAATATTGGGATGGAAGAAACAATAAATAAACTTTACTTTTCTAAATTCATTGCACTCTCTCTTCCTATTTTGCAACTATCTTAGACATACAAACTAGCAGAAAAACCCATCAACTTTTCCCTATGTGATAGCTTACCAATACGAAGCTTAGAAGATTTATCAAAGGAACAGATGTCGTGCAGTACCAATTGTAATGAATGTGCATAAGCAGGCATGCAGTTCATAAAGGCACTTTAACTATTTGTACAAAATAAGCTTTTAAATCCTAAACACACAGCAAGTGATAATTGCATTCACGAGAAGAATACCTTTCGTAGTTTAGATAAACAACTGCTTGGCATTCCTTTAATTCTAATTGTGACAAAATATAGCACTAAATCTAGTAAATGTATGGCATTAACAACAATCTTTGATCATAAAACAAGTCATTACAGAGCCTTTTATAAGGTCTTTGGTGACTCTTCTTCAACCAAAATAGTAGATAAACTAAGAATAGAAAGTAGCAAAAATATCGTTGATAGTGTGTTCTTAGAACTCTCATCATTAAATCCAGTCACGAGTTTTCCCTGGTCTTACGTACACTGATCCACCGGCACACAGTGTGGTATTGATTGAGGATATTTATAATCCATAAATGAGCCAAACTTTCCTGCACCTTGTGAGTCACCACCATGGAAACTTCGAAATCCTTCTATGAACACTATCTCATCAGTGTTACCACTTCCACATCCATTTAAGATAATAACCTTTTCAAACATGTTTCTTAAAGGAGAGCTAAGGCTCTATCAAGCTCTTAAATCTAAGATGTTAATGATGAGGTAGTGGGTGTGAAATCAAAGGGATTCTTATCATTTAGACAGAAAATTCAATGGAATTTTCTTAAGTAGAATAATGTTCTTAATTAATGGTGGGGATGAAATGTTTTTGTCAAGACTAGAGCGGTAGATTATAAGATCAATTATATTGGAATATATTGTGTCATCATGGTCACAATATCATGTTTGTGGTTGGAATAATTATCTATTCTAAGTTTTTATTATTTCAATTTCTTAAATTCTTACCCATAGCTTCCTCCTCATTTGTTGTGTCTTTTAAATAAATTATGTTAGTAATATCCTTGTATGTACTTTTGTCAGTTTTAATCTATTCTCTTTTCATTATCACTTGTTTAAGATGGACTTATCATTATTGTTTGCTTAAGATGGATTTTTCTTTCTTATAATGATATCACATTTACTATGGAGTAATCTAGAGTAAATTTGAACAAATAATTTGTAAGTTAAGCTTTCTTGATGAGAAGTTTCCATTAGTGTTGATGACATGGAGCTTTGCTCTAGTAATGTGCTTGTAATAACATTAGCTAGAGACAAAGGATTTAGAGGCATGATTTTAATGTGGAGATTGAGAATTAGCTACTCTTGATACATATTGGTCATTACCTTGGGCATGAGCTCTCATTAAGTGCCATTGGCCATACAATCTAGCACTTCCTCATTTATAAGAACAAAAGAATACAATTTATCTTCAAATTTGTATTCTTTATGCATATAGTCCCACTTAGTTTTTCCCTTTAGAAAATCCAAAAAAGATTGGACTCACTCCTTCAAGTCCCAATAATGAAATCTTATTTAGTAATAGCTTCTAGAAATAATGTTGCAATACAATTAGACTAGGCTTATGAAATTAGAAAGATAATAGTTTCCAATATTTTAAGAATAACCAAAAAATATGTCAGATATATTGAAAGAATGTGAAGTACTATCAATACTCCTTCTACCCTAATGATTATATAATGTTAAATAAACCACTAATTTGACTTTAAAAAATCCAAATATTTTTTTTTTGAAATGACAAATTTTATACTAAAAAAACTAAAATTCATTATAAATTAATTTAAAAGTTACCTCCCACTTATACATCTATGAAAACATGAGATAATTAACTCTAAACAATAAAATACTTCTTCATAATCTGAAAAATAAATAAATAAATAAATTTAACTAAAATTAATGTTTTTTATACATCCTACGCCAAAACTTTGGTCACATCTTGAATCATTAACTTGAAGGCATGACTAAAAATCACATATGATTCAATCTTATTTACCTAACAAAGTTTGGATCATACTTGTACTATAAATGACATAATAATTTGAAAGGATGCAAATTATCTTTGCACAAGGTGAAAACCTTGTGCACCTTAACCCAATGGATAGCATTGGCCAAAAACATTGAATACTTAATCCAAACCATAATTAGATCCCTATATTTAGATAGACAAAGTTAGCTGCCCATGCTGAGCTTTGTACTTTCTTTGGCTTTAGTCACAAAATCTCTTTAACAACTTGACAAGGTTACTTGGTTTTTAATAAATGCTTTTATCCTTAGCCCTAAAAAAAGGTGGCACAAATCATTAAAACGAAAGTCTAGGGAAAACCTTTCTAAGATATTTATCATTCCTTCCTTAATCACATTGACCATTTGTAATGTATGTTACATGATTTGAGAAGAATTATATTCAATTGATTATAATTTTAGTAAATGACATGACGTGTGGCTTAATTCTATAATATGAATATGAATATGAAATTGACTAATAATGTTCTTAAGTGTCCCTACACTTGAATTATTTTCAAGGATTTGAAACATTGTTGAGAAGCAACTCCAAGGAAATTATAAAAGTGAATTAATAATGTGAGTTCATTAAAATAATTTAAGATATATGGTAGGCCCTCTCTCCACATTTCTAGAGGATTCAATAGTTGTCTACATCTTAATAGTTGTTTTTGTGTTATATATTCAAGGTTTCTTTTTACATTGTTAATTATTTATAAAAAAATAATTGTTTGAAATTATTATATTTACTTAAAAATTTGATAATTTTTAAAAAAAATTATATTAAAAAATGAATTATATAGTGACATATTAGACAATTAAAAATATTTCTTGATGTACATGTTTCAATTTAATTTTTTGTGAGTGTTTTGAATAACTCAACAAATATGTAGTTGATGTGGCTACATTATTGGTGCTCACGACCCCAAACAATATATTTAAGCTCTTAAATCACAAATGATGGCAAGTTAAAACTTTTGTAAAAAAATGACTTATTATTAGGAGCTTTAGGAGAGCGAAATTATGGTACATGGTTACTGGGTCCTCTGCCATACATAATCTATAATTTTCTATTTTATCACTTAATTCAAGCCTAATCTAAATGACATATAAATGCTAGATCAATTTAGGACCTCCCTCATCCTTGTAGTCTTTACATAAAGTTATTAATGTTTGTTTGATAATAGGAATCATAGGAAGTGAGGGAAATTTAGAAAATATTGACTATGAATTCCCACATATATTGGGATACATAACCCTATTCATGTTTACAACCTTTTTCAAATTGTAAGCAAGTGTGATAAAATGAACTTTATTAATCCCATGAAGCCAATTTTCCTAATTTTGCAAGGGGGACCAAGTTACGTGTGTGTGTATGTGTTGTTGGGAAACAACAATATATGAATGTGATCTTTCTTTCTTAGAAAATGATCTTTTAGATTATATTGATTTTGTCATAATTCATTTTTTGGTCTCTTATTTTTCAATTTCTTCCACATATTTGGCATGACTAACTTGGTATGATAACTGTAGAAAATATTCTAGGTTGATTAGACTTGATATTAAGTGTTCATGCATTTAGAACATCATGATATGAATTTGGTAAAATTTAACATTTGATTAAGTTAAATTTTATTAGTTTATGATAAGTACATATATTAATGATTTTTTGTATTGTTGTGTATTACATGTTCACATTGGTCAAACACTTACTATGAGTGTAGATGTGAATCTAAATTTGTTCTACAAGCATATCTCATAGAAGAGATTGAATAGTGATAGATTCCATTCCTTGTGATGTTGTAGTTGTGCTTTTAAAATTTTATGTCTTATTCATGTTTCTATTGGTGCCTTGTAGTTTTAGTCTTGGTGACATGTGATGCAAGAAGGGGGTCAATCTAGTCTTAAAAGACTAAGTCATGACCTAGATCAAGGTCCTAGGGACTCCAAGCTAGAAGACATAAAAATTAGGACTTTATATCATGTTTCATTATGATATTATTCTCATTACAATAGATTAACCAAATAATTGAAATATATTAAATATGTATTGTAAAAAAAAAGAACAATATTGCATTGAAATGGTAGATTCACATTACAATATATCTTTGGCCTCTTTGAGGGGGCGACCTCTTGGAGAAATTCTCAATACAATATAATTCATAGATAACCCATTCTTGTATTGAAACCCTCTATTTAAATTAATAGTACCTAATATAACTACTACTTCCCAAGCATGTCACATAAACCTACTTAGCAAAAGGAATGAATTAAAAAGAATACGTGTTAGATAATTAAAAAAATAATTAAATAGGAAGAAATAGTTAGGATTATAGGTCATAACATGTCATTTGGGCTTTAAAAATATTTGTACAACTCAATCTTGAGAAGAAGAAATTGTTTTTGATATATTAAGCTGCATTTACAGGGTGCAAAACCCTTAACACCATGAGCCCAAAGGGCCAAAAAAGATCAAGTCCAAAACATTAAAACAAAAACCACCAAAATAGTAGACATAGAGACAACAAACTGACATTCGACGCACACAAAGACCCAACAACAAAACAGAACACTGAGATAGCGGACTAATTTGTTATGCCCTCCTATTTCTGTATGAGGAGGTTAATAATATCCTCCCCAACCCAGTTAGGGCCCTCCTCCATAGTCTTCTTGTCCGGGTGATCCCATAATAGTGGTTTACAATTTTTGGCCAAACTGGACACTGAAATTATTATTTTTAACTAAATCTTCACATTCAGGCACCTATAGTAGCTAAACTGTGAGGAATCTGAAGATGGTGCAAACTAGAGTCTCATCAAATTTTGTCTGCAGATTCTAAAAATATTTTTTTCAAAATTTTTGGAATCAAATTGCACTTCTTTTTCCATCTCCCACGAAAATTGATTTTTTTCAGAAAACAACATTTTTAAAAAGTGGCCTTACGTATAGCATAACTTTTTTTCCATGAAGGATAAAATTCTAATTCTTTTAAATTTAGATTTGTAACTCTAATATCTAGTGCTTCCATTTGGTTAGATAGTTTTTTATTGAATATTTTTTCCTTAATCAAGTTTCAAAGTCAAACAATTACAATTGGACATAGCGCGACCATATAACGCGTAACTTTTTTGTATATGTCAATTTTTTTTTTTTTGTTGGATCGAGGACTTCAATATCTGGTGCACTCATATTTTTCAATTTTTTTTTTGATAATCTTCTATTTTTCCACATGTGAAGAACAAAGAAATTCATTTTCGATGAAAAACCTATGTTTAATAAAACTTAAAAAACAAATACATAACAAAACCAAAACATATTAAAATTATATTCATTGGATAGCTTGTTCTAGGAATACCATAATCATTTGAAATAAATTTTAAATGAATTCATTTGATCCCCCAAAAGCTAAATCAAAAGTTATTTTTTATCAGCATTTTGATAGGTGTAAAGGAGACGCATTTATAGGTATGGTTTAAAACTAGCGAGGTTCTATCCAAGGGTGTTTGATCTAAGGTGATTTGATCAAACCCTCTTCAATTGGAATCCTTAAAATGGAACTTTTTAAGGCTTAAATCATTATATTTTCTAAAAATATGTGATTTCAGCTAAAATTCGTTCCTCTCAGGAATTGTAAACCACTATTATGATAGCACCCGTGAC
Source organism: Sequoia sempervirens (assembly GCA_007258455.2). Classification (NCBI taxonomy): domain Eukaryota; kingdom Viridiplantae; phylum Streptophyta; class Pinopsida; order Cupressales; family Cupressaceae; genus Sequoia; species Sequoia sempervirens. The sequence goes on from VDFB02316227.1 coordinate 15,948, forward strand.
CCAATTTTTCCTTGAGCACAATAGAAAGGGTACCAGTAGAATAGTGGATCATTTTAATGGTGAACCAAGTGATAAGTATTGCATGCAGAAAATATCAATTAAATGCAAATAAAGATTAAATAGAGGAATGAAAAACAAAAAAATAATAATAGTGAGAGACAATATTTAACGTGGTTCACACAAACTCAAGCTACATCCACCAACATAGAGTCCAATATTATTATCCAGTAAATCGAACAGATTACAACCAACAATTCTTGCAACTCAATACCACTGCAAATGCTACAATACAATATCCACGGAAACCCTAACCCTTAGCCTTTTATCAAGACTTATGTCGGTTACAAAATAGGGTTTTTTATGTCAACCAATATAAAAATTAACTCCTAATGCCTTTATAAAATAATAAAAATTGTGAGAGGTTTCGAGGTCGCTGCCCCTCGACACCACCCTGTATCGTGACAGGGAGTGTGCCAGTGGTGTTGCCCCTGGACCCTGCAAGGGGCAGTGCCCCTTGAACCCATCTTGGGGGTGCTGCCCCTAAACCCCTGTTAAATAATTTTGGGGGAACCACACCAATAAAAAGTGGGGAAAATTTAATCTTTGAGTTTGATTAGGCTCCATATACCAACAATCAACCCAACGACTTTCCTTTTGAGTTTATCCACACACTCCAACAACTTGCTATAATCATCCTCCTTATCCATAGTCTTAGCATTATCCTCCTCCATAGCCTAGGGTCTGAGGAATGGGATGTTGAATCTTCCTTGAGCATCCTGTTGAGGTCAGAAAAATGACTGGGTCCTTCCACAAATTCCTCCTCCTCCGCTTCTTCTTCATTGCTCTTGCCTTTGCTATCAGTCTACTCCTCGTCACTTGAAATATCATTCGCAAGAACTTTCTTATTGTTTTTTTCCAGTCTATAGGATCTCCTAATGCTAGTATTCTCCATCCTCGTATCCATAGTAGCAGCCACAATAGTGTTGTAGTACCCCTCCGTTTATGCTTATGCTTTATGTTGATACTTTTTCATATTGTTAGACCTATGTTGTTTTGTTGGATACTTTGATCGCTGGTTTTGAGCGATGATGGACTATTCTGTGACATGATGATACTTTGTGTGATGTTTATTGTTTTCAGACATGATATGATTGAGTGTAGATTTTTACTTTCAGTTGTTATGGATATGCACATGCTTATGATGGACTAACAATGTTTACTGAGTCAGTTTTCTGTGAGTGTATTGGTGTGGAGAACAGAATTGCATCACTCGCTTGCGAGTGCCCTGCGATATCTATGATTTTCTCCGCACGATGTGCCTGTTTACTGTTTTATATATATATACTTGTATGCACATTGTTTGCTCGGTTGCAGGATTTGCAGGTACATGACACCGACTCCACCTGTGTAATCAGGTCTGAGCGTGTCAAGACTCAACGGAAAATGTTGAACGGGAGATAGTAGTTAGGTTTATCCTAGTCCGGTCTTTAACCTTAGTTTTAGTACATTGTCAGTTTTCAGTTTGGGTCATAGGTTGTATTGTGTTTCTGTTGGTAAATCGTTTTTGAAAGGTAAATATTGGTTTATTTTAAATGTTTGTTATTGTGTTCTAATTTTTGTTATTCAAATTAATATTTAAATATGATTGAAATTTATTTACTTGATTATTTAATACATTAGTTAGTTTATTTAGTTAAATAGTTGGTCTTAAAAGGATTTAACTATTTAATTAAATAAATTAATTAATTAGATTAAATTATTAAGTGCATAAATTATATTTTATTTAAATGAATTAGAAAATTAGAAAAAAATAAAAATTAAATAAATTGCATGTGATTTGAAAGAAAATTGGTTTTCAAATTTTAAAATTAAATAAATTAATTAAATTTGCATGTAAATTTTGAATGGCAAAATTTGCCGAGAAGTGGAGAAGATATTTTCTCAACAACTTCTCGACAAGTGTGTGAGTGCCATAATTGCAAAAAGTTTGTTGAAAACTTTCACGGAGGTTATTGAGGATCTCGGGATTTTGCACGGGGATATGGTATTGCCTCGGGGAAATTTTTCTGGGCACTGGCAAAAATTTCTTTACTGTTAAAAATTTTATATTCTTAAGATTTGTTATCTCTCTGGGGTTGTTATTTCTTTGTGGAATTTATCTTGCCTGGGAGATTTGTTTGGTTGGAAATCTTGTGGATCTCGGGATTTTCTTGGAGAAGCTATTGGGATTTACTTTCTACAGGCAGAGATTACACTTCTACAGACTGATCTTCAAACACTGGATATTAGGTATTTTTTTTCTTGTTTTATTTGATTTCTTTTGTAAAAACTCTCTGTTAGTTATTTGAGTTTCAAGAATTCAAGATTGTGGAAAATATTGAAGGAAAATTTTAAAGAAACAGTTTATAAAAAAAAATTGTTCTTGGTCAATTTGGGAAAAGGAATTTCTGGAAAATCATGCTGAAAAAGAATTGTTTTTATTTGAAAACCACTGTTATTATTCTGTATTTCATATTCAGAAAATTAATTTTAACAGAAAGAAAATATTCTTTCCATTTTCTGTGTACAGATACAGTGTTATTTGATTATAATATATATACATAAATATATACACATAAATATATATAATATATATATATTTATGCATATATATATATATAGTAGTGAATTATTTTATTAATTGTTAAATACCGTACGAAAAATCGTAGCGAATTCCATCATTAAAAAAAAAAATTGGAAATTCGCAGGTCTGAATTCATATTTTTTTTACCAGGGTTTTTTGATTGTTAAATTTTAATTTTTATTGTGGAAACTATTGATAGAAGGGAGGCGTGGGGTTTTCCCATAGCCGTCCCATATGGGGGCGACGGCTGTGAGGCAGCCGACGTTGCCCTTACAGGCAGCGGCGGCTGTCTCACCGCCGCCTCCCCATACGGGGAGGGCCGTGGACACAGCCACCACTGTGTAAAAACCCTACCCTGTATGAAAGTCAAACGAAAAATTAAAACAAAACGAAATTTTTATATATTGAATTAAATTCGATATAAACAGTTTTCAATGCGGATTTGTTTCACACTGTTAATGAAATCCGATTTAGTTATATTTTAAGTTTGTGATTTATTATTATTTATTATAATTATATATATATATATATATATATTATATAATATATATAATTATAATATTGTATAAGAAATATCCTTTTAATTATGTGGAATTATTAGAAGAATAAATATGTATTTATGAAATTATTATTATTTTTCTTTATAATATTATTTATATATTTACATTTGTTAAGATGTTTACATATAAATATTTGTTAAGTTTGAAAAATTATTAATTAAATGTTTAGATGTTTAGATGTTATATTCATAAAAATATTGGAATTGTGAAAGTGTTTTATATGATTATATGTAAAATTTGAGGAAATTAGAAGAATGATATGAAAGAAACAGTTACATTTATTGTTCTCAAATTAATCCTTTATTTAAGTGATTTACAAATATGTTTCATTCAAAACTCTTTTATAAGGATTTAAAATATCCGAATGATAGATATGTATTCCCATTTGCTTTAAATTATTTTATTACCTTCTGTAATTGGGAAAATTTGGGAAAAGTCTCTAAAACAAATCAAGTCTTCTAGATCAACTGGGTTAAAAAGGGTATTATTGTTTTCAAAATATTTCTTATTGACTTGGGTTTGTGCAAGAATAAAAAAAATGGTGTTGATATTGTTATGATTTGTTTATCATTGTGAGTTGTAAATTGTGCATATGGTAAACCCTAGTCATGAAAACCTAGTATCCTTGTTATGTTTAGGGGAGTGGCTAGTCGTAAGGGCCGACACACAAAGTGGTGTCAGGGTAACTTACGAATAGTTAAATAAATCAGTGAAAACTAAAGAACACAGTAGATAGATCTAAAAATTTTAACAAGATGTGCATGCCTCGATTATGACTTATAAGCTACTACAGTTATGAGTATAAGTTGAGATGGCCTGGAATGGCAAATCGTTGTCTCGTTTCCTCAAGAGACATTCGATTCCGCAACGGTATGCAATAGGGGCCGGGTTTCGTAAGAGGTTTCCAGGGTAACCCAAGGATTGGGGGCCGGGACCTAGGAAGAAACACCAGGGTAACCATTGCATCATTGTGATGACACTCCACCTAGAATAACAGTTAAACCTTGTGTATGTGATTCAATCAAATGTCAAAAATCTGGAAGCAATGTAACCAATAGTTTGAATGTACTAGTGTCTAGGGTTAGTAGATTAGGTCTAGGTAGCCTTGTTACTATCTCCTAGCACGGGGGGTGGACCTACGGGTACCACATGGTTGGGTGGAACGTGCACCTTACTCCGTTGGGTCCCCAGTTTGTTCGTTGCATTGAGCGCTTCATGGATGGAGAGCTCGCACATGGACTTTGTTTATACTTTCATCATTGTATATTGTAACTTGTAATTGAAAACATCCCTCAAATGTATAAGAGGTGATCATTTGTAAATTGTATCTATTATTTGAACTACCTCATCAGAAGGATGAGCAATGTAATATCTTATCAATGCAATGTATGGAAAAATGTTTGTATTTCATTATATCTTGAATGGAAATTTATCTTTATGCAATGTTTATATTATGTTATGAATTATTAAGTGCAATGTGAAATACTTATGTCGCTTATGGAATACTCAAAGTAGTGTAACGTCGTTTAACCTAAGAATGTATGCAACTAATTAACATAATATTAATACTTTAAAAAAATTATTACACTATTATATCACTTTTGCAACATTCTTAGGTTATTAAGACGGGGCATTACAAGTGTCCCCCTTAGAATCTTTACCCACATTTTTCTTCCCTTCGCTATCTGTGGTTGGACACTCCAACTAGTTAGCATTTACTCTCTTCCTTAACATTTTTCTTGCTATAGGTTTGCTTTCCGTTTTCTAGGGAGAAATTTTGAGCTCACAAAGTTTGGCTACCGCTTTCGACTGAGCAATCTTTTCTCCACCCTTCTTTTTCTTGGTAGGAGGTTTAGGATTAGGGGTATTCAGAGTTTTAGTGTTCATTGGAGGGATTTTCCTTTTAGGGCCCTTAGACTCAATGGGGGAGGGATTCACAGTGGGTTGGTCAGGGGGTTCAAGCTCCTCGATATGAATAATAGATATAGGTTTGGGAAAACAAAGAGCCAGATGAAAGTGATAAAACCTTAAGATGAGGCCCTAGTGGACCGACAGGGGGGCGTTTCATCAAGGTTTTGGGTAGTAGTGTCCAAACACTTCTTAACAGAATGCTCCAAATCCGTTAGCAAGGAAAAAGGAAAACTTAACAACATTTTATGATGAAGATGATTGAGAAGAAGCATATGGTAATAGTAAAACACCCTATGCCTACCTTCTAGGGTCACATATTTCATAATAGCCAAACAAACCTGGTCCCAAGGATGAGGGAGCACTTCCCTTTCGAAACTTGACTGAGACTTGACTGAATTTTCATTATCTTTGAAGAAAGCGTTGAGGCTTTCATTATCTCGGGTCTTGGTGTCTTTTGTATACTTCTTACTGCTACATGAAAGCCTAGTCACCTGAGCTATGACTTCCTCATTTACCTTGAAAGAGATACCCCCCATCGTAACCCTCTTATCTTTTGAAGAGCTCACAAACTGAGCCAACATCCTCACATGATGTCCTAATAAGCTCTCCATAGACGATGCCAACCCACCTTCGACACAAATATGCCATACCAGGGGATCCTTTCAGAATTTCTTGCAATTATCTGGCTCAATCCTCACCCTGTTAGTACTCATTTTTCTATACTTTACTTTGAGATACCAGTAACCTTGTGAGAGAAAGAAATTAAAATGCCTATCAATGTGAAAGATCACCCATAAAACATTATTTTTATGCTAGCCAGGATGATGTCGAGTAATTAAGGAAATCTGCAGATTACGCGTGCTAGATGTTATTTCTAAGGAGAATATCTTCGTGGGCCCATAATTGAAAATATTAAGATTCCAAAGGCTTAGGTTGAGAAAAATGATGACATTGATAGGTTTTCCCTTCAAATTACATATGTAAAAGTACCAATTCCAAATGGTCATGGGGCCAAGTATAGAAATCCCTAAGTACCAATCCTTTATTCTATGAATTTTTTTAGCAATGTCGAGTGGACTCAAAATGAACTCCAAACAACATGAAGAAGTCACTTCGAAATGAGAGGCCCAACAGAATGGAGATTTGAAATTGAATATTCATATAGATATGTTGAGGTTGTAACAAGACTGCTCATTAAAGTTGTGCATGGCCCAACCAAACTTAACCATTAACTTGAGGTACTTCCCATCACCTCTCATCATTAGCTATGTATCCACCTTCTTCGCCCACTTTTTAAAATTCTACCACATATTTAACACCTCATCATCCTTCTTCATCCACATCACCCAAAGTACAAGTATGTGGACAACCCAAAAAGCCTTAAAAGGAGCATAATTAGTTATCATCATGGATGAAAATGGTACCATGTTCCTAAGGATGACACCTTGTATCTTCTGTGGTAAGATCCCAATACTCTTCCAATATTTGGAAATGCTCCAAGAGGAACTTAGATTAGCCAGAGCGTCAACAACTTGATTACCCTCCCAAAAGGTGTGAGATAGGATCTTTATATCAAGGTTTGAGACCAGGTGATTTATGTCTAATAGGATATCTTTGGTATTCCATCCTAATAACCTACCAAGTTTGATTGATTCAATCACTGACATAGAATCCCCTTCTATATGGAGTTTCTTTATCCCTAGAGTAATAGCCAACTGGATGCCCTTTAGCAGTGCCCTGGCTTCCACAACCATGGAAGTTTGAATTCCTATGCCCCTCGAGTAACCAACCACATAGTTACCCTTATTATCTCTAATGACACCCCCAATGCTAGCCCTGTTAGGGTTCCCCTTAGATGCCCCATTGAAATTGAGTTTGTGTCACCCCCAATCTAAGGGTTTCTAAACTGTGTCTCGTCTAGCCTGGGCCTTAGAGTTATCATAGGAGTTGATCTCCAATTTTCTATTCCAGGCTTTAACCATCTTGATCTCCCACTTTGTAGGTGCTATGTCTGGGGTTTTCCTAGTGTAAATCAAAACATTTTTAGAAATAAACCTTAGCCCAATGCCAAAAAACTCCTTAGGACTCATCTCAATATTCTTGAAAAATTCAGTTATTCCTCTCTTTCCACAAGCACCAGTAGATGATGGGAGGGACTTGGTTCCATATCTCTCTAGGGATAGGATGTTGGAAGGGACTAGAGTAGCCCAAAATGAAGGATTTTATTTCCTCACACATAGTCTAGTGGGTCCCCAGCTTTTCAAATGCTAGATACTAGACTTCAACAACAAATAGACAATACAATAATCAATGATCAACAGACTCTTGAATGGTTTTATATAACAAACACCTATTCAAGATCTAAAATCCC
>VDFB02316228.1:0-44137 GCA_007258455.2 Sequoia sempervirens
TCATCTTTTCCTTGATCCTGTGAGATTTTCACTTGAGTCTTACCATGATTCTCACATTATGATGATAGATGAATTGGAACAATCGAATCCTTGTTAGCTTGCCATAATTTCTACTAATTGACCCACTAGTTGCATTGGCATGAAAGGTATTAATATTACCAGTATTGGTGGTTGCATGTCCTTTCATCATTGAATACTTCAAATTGTTTTCAATATCTATGAAAATTTGATATGCTTGGTGCAATGTTGTAGGCTCTTTGTCTCTTAGGAGGTAACACATATTTTTATCAAATGCACCCAAGTACACCACTAAACACTCTGCATCATTCTTTCTTATGCTTGCAGGGATCTCTCTTATTATCTTTGACAATATGAGATTGAAAGAAGCAACCAACTCATCCTCTTCCTTCTCCATACTCATGAACTTTTGTCTAATTAGGATTGGATCAATCCTTTCTCCAAACTGTTCCATGAACAATATTTTAAACTCCTCCCATGAATGTATGGAGGAAGCTAGCAAATAAGAGAACCAATCTCTTGCATCTCCTCACAAGGACTGAGCAAATAATTTCATGAAAACATCTTCAAAGTCCAGTTCATAATCTCCCATCATATCAATAAACTCTTGCATATGTTTGCTTGCTAGTTCAACTTTTTCACCATTGAACTTTGGTATCCTATCTTTGATCTTATGTGGTACAACATTTGGATAACCACAAATGTTATCAAAACTAATGGATTTGTACCTCTCGATACTAAAATTCCCTTGACTCAACAAAGTTTGTCCATCATGCATGGTTACATGCATATCTACACCAGAGTGTGCAGCTTGACAATGCATCCTCACACCTTGAAAGAGGATTATAATTTTTTTTTTGCAATTATACAATGCTACACAAGTTCCTTTCAGCAATTACAACCCTAAGCCTTTACAATGCACATCTAGTATGAATTTGGCTTAAGATCTTACAATATAGGATGCTTATTTATGATAATCAACAAATTTCAATTCCCATTCAAAAGGCATGCTAAATTACCACCATTATTCCCCGATCTAGTGCTAATTCACTTAATAGGGAAACATTTACATCTCAAGCACAAAAAAAATTCTCATAATTTTTTTACAAACATGATTAAATTTTCTCCAATTCTATGAGAATACCTGGAAGTTTCAGCAGCTGCCTATCTTTTGTCTTTAAATCTGTAGATCTAGAGATTTGATGTATGCTTTATCAGGCTCTTTAGTCAAAGTCGCCACCTCCTATTATGGAGGATTAAACTTCAAATGGGATGAAGTTTCTTTAAAAATAGAATGTGTTATGGGTTGGCTTCCATAGCGGAGTCACTTTCAAATCCTTCAAACTTTTTTGCAATCAAATCTTCTACCGGGTTCAAGAATTTGTCAATATCTAAACAAGATGTTCAGAATTACCACACCATTTGACTTTGTGATACAATCATCTACATCTGGAGAGTAAAATTTTTCCCTAGCAAAGTCGCCATTCTTTTGTTGTTTTTTCTATTACACCCCTAGAATTCTCTAAAGAGTAGCCAACTCCTATAATCAAGAATCCCTATGATGAATGGCCAACTTAATGAGTAAAGGGACTTGAGAACTTTACTCATTCACTTTAGGCTCTGTGGGACATAGGACGATGTTCCTAATTGTGTTCATCTTGATCAATCTAATAGAGAACACTTCAATGCATAGATTAATTCTTTTAATCTATAAATAAACGCAATCCGCTAAAGATTTGGCTGATCTTTAAGTAAATAATCATTTATCTACCAAGAACAAGGAAATGTTTCAAATACATGCTTCATAGTTGACAAATTTTAAATGAATTGTATCCTCATTTTAAATCCATGGTTGGGTAAGTCATCAATACTTTCAATTGTAAATATTTCTAACAAACAGACTAGTGTCTCATCAATTGTGCAATGGAGTCGAACATGCAATAACTAGTAATACACAAATCCTTTAACTCTGATAATAATGGACTATTTTCACAATGCCTTGCAGTCTGAAAACTCACAATTCCTAAAACATAACTTCTTATCAAATCATTTGCAAAAATTCTTACAAATCTATAACCCTATCCGAGCATTTAATTAACTCTTTGAGTCAAAGCTAAAAAAGGGACACACATTCAATCGAACATTCAATGATAAACAAAAATACCATTGATATTTCATTTGTAATTTGTAGAAACTTACAATAGGAGAGTAAATGTTTCAGCGATAAGATTTGTTTCGGTATCAATGATTTGCATAAAACTATTTTAAGATCATTTACATATAAGACTTAAAACCAAGACGATTCAACTGTGCTACTCATTAGCATTCTTTCTACACCTAATTTCTACCTGGACCATATACTGGACTTAAAATTTCAAAACACTTTGCAATGAGCCATGAAATCCCTTTTATAGCACAAGGGAGCAAAAAGCATCCAGCTCAAATGCAATTACATTTCTAGAATGTTTCATTTCAACACCAATTTCAATTTCATTTCAAAATTTCCCACATGGTCACCTACAATCATTTGTTGAGTACGAGGATGCAAAATCGATAACCACCATCAAAAGGAAAATGTCGATACCACCAAAACTTTCCTTTAACCAATAGCTAGGCCTTGCATTGAACGTCCATGTCACCTCAAGTGTCCACAGTCAGCATGAAAACAAAAAAAACAGCAACACATGCAAGGAACAAAAGAAAACCACCATGGAAATTTTATCATCATCACAAAATTACAAAACCCACACACCATTTCACTTAACCAAAAGAAGAACCAGACCCATAGTACACACACCCACTGTGTGTCCTTGCAAGAGGCAGGGAAGAAACTTTCATTCCCTTCTCATCTTTATTATTACCTGACACAGAGCCATCATGCCCACTCATAGATTTTACCGATATCGGTGGGATTGATATTGCTTCCATTGTTGGGGCCACTAGTTGATTTAGTATCATAAGATACTACTGATAACCTGAGTTTGTTTCTGTCACACTGTCTGAAGGGCTATCCTTGATGGAGATTAGTGAGCTCTGTCTTCCATAGGAGCCTCAACCATACCTTATTTTTCTTCGCACTTCTGGTACAAACTTTGCGGGCTCTTTGCCTTTCTCCTCCACCATCTCTGTATTGACGCCTTGGTCTCTCAACCTACTACTACATCCAGTAGAAACAAATGAGGACTTCTCACCAGGGGTCTTCTCCGTCAGGATTGGAATTTTTTCAGGTACCTTCTGCTCATATTCGAAGACATTGTCAAGAGGTTTTTGCACATTGAGCCTTGGAGACCTCCTTACTAGTAATGCAGAAGTAATTGGCATGCTCATCTTCTCTGCTTAGTAGCTTCTTAAACTCACAATGGAACACTCTTCACTCTCTACACAAATTCAGAAAAATGCTAACTATTGATTGCAATGGTGAAAATGACAACCATTTAACATATTTATCAATCAAGTTTGATGGTGTTTGATCATCAATTTTGGTGTCACACGCTCGAGCATTTAATTAATCACTGGAATTCATTTCATCACCGTTAATTACCTAGGTACATGGAGATATGTGTATCATTCATCATAATGGACGAGAATTAATTCTTCACATGAATTAGGACCCAATTGATCACTCTTGAAGAGCATACATCATTAATTCTCACTGGTTGTAGAGAAAAATGACTATCACATGCGTGCTTTTGATCTTTGAATATCGGTCATCAATCTTCTGATGAGGTGGTAAATCAGACGGTTCCCAATGGGTCAATAGGTTTTGAATCCCATGAGGCCATCGCTCACCAATCCTTGGCCAATGATATTTATCCAAGCTAGGAGCCAGATTATTTATCTATGGGCCCCACTCATTTCTCTGGGCAGGCGGATGAAGCTACGTGTCGCAGGCTCACAGACCATGCAATTTATAACAATTCATCACTTTTTCTTGGTGAGCAAGTGAGGTATGGCTGAGATTATTCCTAGCAATCAATCACTATCATCAAATCCAGCCATCCCATGACAGGACCACTAGTGGAGGTCGGGTCCCACCACTGTACTAGGACACGTTTCCTTATCTCGTAGACCTTGAGGTTTTAACTCACAAGAAACTCCATCCAGCGAGCAAGAGGGGAATGGCTAGGATCTAATCTCAAGATACAATGGTTCCTTAACCTTCATGTGAGACAAAGTTAGCTTTAAAAACATGGCCATTGCTAGGCCGACAATAATTGGACCCTTGGCTAAAGACTTAATTCAAGTATTTTACAAGGAAATATTTTTCCAGGCTTTAGGGATTATTTAAGTCAGAAAGTGGGCAGGGTGACCAACATCCCTAGACAAAGGGGTCGGTAATGCTATATATTCAAGGGCTCAAGTAGTGACTTAAGCCACCAGTGACTGACCGTAACAAGTCAACATAAAATTAAAACACTCGAAGAATTTTAGGATAGAATATTTATAAGGTAAGGGTTCACAGACCAAAACCTTAACCTCAACCTTGAACACAAAGTTTACAATCATGGTCCGATCAGGTAATATTCAAAATTTGCAAAGATTTTTGTAGGCTCTATCAGTACTTGCGAAGATGCATGCTATTGATAGGCTCAGAAAACAATTCTCCTTCAGGAGTAGAAAGCTAATATGCACCAAATCCATATGATGTTGTGATGATAAAAGGGCCCAACCAATTAGGTTCAAACTTTGTGGGTTTCTCTCGTTCTACTTGATTCTTCGGGTTTTCTTTCAAGACTAAGTCACCAATGTCAAAGATTCTAGACCAAAATTTATTATTGTAACTACGTTGAAGGCGATTTTAATATTCTTGCAAATGTGTTAAAGCATTATGTCTCTTTTCATGCAATAACTCTAGCTCATGTAGATGGGATACACCGTATTCTTCTTGATCAATCGAGCCTTGTATGGAGACTCGTATGGATGGTAACTCAACCTCTATATGAAGTATTTCTTCAAATCCATAGTAAAGGGAATATGGTGTGGCTTCTTTAGGGGTGCGAACACTGGTGCGATAGGCCCATAAAGAAGGATTAAGTTGTAGGTGCTAGTCTCGCCCAACGTCATTGGTAGTCTTCTTTAAGATTTTTAGGATTATCTTATTAGATGCCTCAGCTTGACCATTACCTTGGGGGTAATATGGAGTAGCAAAATGGTGTTAGATATGAAAATTTTCACAAAGTTCATGGACATCCTGATTCTTAAAAGGGTGACCATTATCTGTAATGATGGACTGCGGAATACCATATTGGCAAATGATGTAATTCAGGATGAACTTGGATATCTACTTCCCAGTAATGTAGGTTAGTGGGATGGCTTCGATCCATTTTGTAAAGTATTCAATAATGACAAAGATAAACTTATTTCCATTAGCAGAAGTGGGATGGATCTTTCCTACGAGGTTGAGTCCCCATTGAGAAAATGGCCACAGTGAAGTGAGCGGCTATAGTTGTTGAGCTGGTGCATGTATAAGATCTCCATGAATTTGAAGCTGGTGACATTTCTTCACAAAGTGATAGAAATCACATTCCATTATAGGCCAATAATATCCCGTTCTCATGAGATTTTTAGCTAAGGTTAGAATAGCAAAGTGAGCTCCACATATACCATGGTGTACCTCTTCTAAGGTTGTTTGTGCTTCATTTGAGTTGAGACATCGGAGGAGGGTACTATCTAAGCTATGATAATAAAGGGTATCTCCGATAATGGCATATTTGGATGCTTTTCGAATAAAGGCTTTGCATTGGTTGAGGGACAAGTTAGGAGGGATAATCTGGTCATGCAAGTAACTATAGATTTCTTTGTACCAAGGAGATTCAAGACCAACAATTTCACACACAAGTTCAATTTCGGGGACATTGAATGCAGGGATCAACAATTGTTCTACCAAGAACTCATATTGCAAGGCATTGTTAGGAATATCCAAGAGAGATCCAATTGTAGCCATTGCATTAACTTCTTTTTTCTAGATTCTCGGTATCTATGCAAATGTAATATTGTCAAAGTACAATATGAAACTATCTACCATGCACTTGTAGGGTCTCAATTTTTCATCTTTGGTGTCATAATCATCATTGACTTGCTTAATCACTAACTGAGAATCGTCATAGACTTGAAGATATTTGATTTTCCATTTTATTTCCATTCGAAGTCCTGTCAATAATGCTTCATACTTAGCCATATTTTTTGTGCATGGAAATGCTATTCAGAAAGACTTGGGAATGGAGTCTCCTTGAGGTGTGATGAAAATTTTTTTGGCTCTTGAACCATGACTTGTGTAGGATACATCGAAGTATAGTTTCCATGATGTCAATGTCTCTATTACAAAGATTGATTCATTTGGGAAATCGGATATCAAAGGATGATCTATTTTTATTGGTGTGTCTACAAGTTGGTTAGCTATCACTTGTACCTTTAGAGATTTTTGGTCCACGTAATCGATGTCATAAGCACTTAGGATCATAACCCACTTAGCTAGTCTTCCTACCAGGGTTGCTTTGTTTAGAAGATATTGCATGGGATCAGTTTTGGCGATCAGTTTTGTCTTGTGTTTCAACATGTAGTGTCTCAATTTATGTGCTGCAAATACCACTACTAGGCATGCTCGTTCAATAGGATTATAGTTCAACTCATATCTGACTAAGGTGTGACTAATATAATAAATTGCTCATTCCTTTCCATCATTGTCATTATGCACTAACAATGCCCCCAGTGTTGATGTAGTTGTTGTCACATATAGTATCAAATGTCTTCCATCGATCAAGGGCATAAGAACTGGTGGAGTCAATAGGTAATGCTTGATCTAATCAAATGCTTCTTGACACTTCTCTTCCCAATTGAAGGGGACAAGTGTTGAAATGGATGGATCCTGCCTGCTAGTTGAACAATGAACCTACGAATTGTTGTAGTCTTCCATGTAATTTTCTCAATTGAATGATGTTGGTTGGTGGTGGCATGTCCAAGATAACTTTTACTTTGGTGGGATCAACTTCTATTCCTCTGTGAGAGACAATATATCCTAGGAGCTTGCCTGATTGGACCCTGAAAACTCATTTCTTTGGATTAAGACTGAGTTGATACTTTTCAAGTCGTGTAAAAATCTTGTCCAATACTGCTAAGTGACCATTTCATTCTAGAGATTTTGAGAGAAGGTCATCAACATAGTCTTCCATAAGGACATGCATATAGTCATGAAAAATAGTAGTCATGGCTCTCTGATAGGTAGCTCCAAAATTTTTAAGTCCAAATGGCATTACATTCCAACAAAAGGTTCCCCAAGTGCATGTGAAAGCTATCTTTGGTTGATCTTCAGTGGTAATTCTTATCTAATTATAACTTGAGAATCCATGGATAAGTGATAATATCTCATAACCAATTGTAAAGTCTACTATGATGTCGATGTTTGGTAAAGGAAAATCATCTTTGGGACAAGCTTTGTTGAGGTCTTTGAAATCTGTACATACTCTGATTTGACCATTTTGTTTTGTGATAGGAACGATATTTGATATCCAATCCGCATAATCAATCAAACGAATGAATCCAACATCCAAGAGTTTCTTTAGTTCCACCCTGATAAGGAGTGCAATATGGGGGTGCATTTTTCTTAACTTATGTTTATATGGCTTAGCATTTGGCAAGAGTGGCAAGTGATGCAGAACAAGTTTGGGATCCAATCTAGGCATATCAGAATATGACCATGTGAAATTGACTTGTTTTTTTTAAAAGAATGTTATAAACTCAATTTTTCCTTAACGGTCAAAGATGTTGCTAACTGTATGATTCTGGAATTGTCTTGTGTGCCAATGTTTACTTCTTTTGTGTCTTCTATAAGCAATGGAGATCTCTCTCAGTCTATAGGGAGACAATCCAGTCCTCCATCCTCAAGATCCTCAGAGAGGTTTTCACCTTCGAATACGTTGTTTATTTTTACTTTTTCACGGTCAGCAGGCACCTTTCAGTTTTCACCTAAAGACCTATTATTTTTATTTATTTATTTTCATTTTCACTTTTATGACTAGAGAACGGGATGACCTCACCAAAGTATGTTGCATAATTGAATTCTATAGAAAATCCAACCATATGATCCCCCCTCGGCATTCCCTTATGAAGTCCCATGAACTCAACGATTGCTTTGTCGTTCTCGAATGTGTCCAAATTTGGTGGTCCTTGTTGATCCCAATCTATGAGTTGAGGGTAGACAAGGGATAAGCCATCATCGATATTGTCAAGATTCATTGTATAGGTAGATAAGGTAAAGATAGAAGTAGAGTCATTAGGTTCCCAAGAGGCAGAATCAATGGTTTCCCAAAAGTGCTTGATCCACTCTTCTCTGTTCAAAGGGACTTTTGGATGGGGACTTGGCAAGCTGGGAAGGGGATTAATTGTAAGCATTTGAGTGAAAAAAAATTCAAAGGAAGGCTCATCAAATGTCCCAAATAGTTTATCGAGGTCCATGAAAGTAGTGGAGGAGAGGGATTGCCATTCATATTCATTAGAATCAACATCATAATCCCAAGGGTCCTCATATGTCTCAATCTTATCTAAAGTATCAACAAACTCACTTGAAGATAACTTGATACCTCGAATAGTCACTTTTACTGGTATAAACCCTAACCCATGATTCTTTAGCAATTTGGGAGGCTGTAAGGATTCCAACATTCCTTGTTTAGTTAGGTTAAGGCCGTTATGTCCACCATATCCATGTTACTTCATTATTTGGAACCCTTTTGAGTATTGTTCAATTCAAAATTTCCTAGTTTCAGTTTCCTCCTCTTCTCGATACAACCATGTGAGAATATGATCATCTAAAGATTCTTTGGAAAGTTTCTCCCCATTTAGTGAAGGTGGTGGGGGGATTATGGATGATAACTTTGGGCTACACGGGATGCATTTTACCATATGACTTTGGTGATTTAGGAAATTTTCCAATGAAAAAGAGACTCTTCATGTTGTACTCTCCACATCCTCTATCTTGGATCTGGATGTTTGGTGTGGAAGGTGTGGTGAAAGGAGTAGATGATTTGACAAGGGTGGATGGGTCAATGTAATGAGATGGAATGGTGGATGAAGTGGAAGATGAGGCCTCTCGATTGATGGGTACTTGACATTCAACAGTTTGTTTTAGGTTTGAACAATACTGAAAAGGATCAGGGTCGCTTGGAATAGTGATTTCAGTGTTATTGTGTGGAAACTTGAGGCATTGATGGTAGGTGGATAGAATAGCCCTCATGACATGAATCCATGGGCAGCCAAGGAGAATTTTCTAATGCAAACCTATATCCAAGACATGAAATACTATGTTTTGTATTGTTGGACCAACTCTCACATGAAGTGAAATTATGCCTTCAGAAGAACACTCAACATCATCATAAGCCTTGATCACAATTTTCTTGGTTTGGTCTTATACAATTCTCAGAGTATCCCAATGCTTTCACTAATTTTAGTGATCAAATTTTTAGACCTGCTCCACTGTCTACTAGGACCCATCTAATCTTGTGTTTGTTAACGCATACTTCAAGGTGAAGGGGGTCGTTATGATCAAATTTTGGTATAGAAAAGTCTTGTTCAGAGAAGGTGACATGGTGCGACATAGCTAGGTATCCAACCATGGCCTAAAATTCATTGATATCTAGGTTAGTTGGGATGGATGCTTCTTGCAATGCTTTATCAAGGATGGCTCTATGTTGCGGAAAAATGTGAAGGAGTTCCAAGATAGAAATTTGCGTAGGGGTTTTCCCTAGCTGCTCTAGGAGATTATATTGACTTTTCAATTGGGGATTTGTAGGACTTGGAATAGTTATCTTGGTTTTTTGGGTAGCAATAGCATAATATGATCTTGGCTTGTTTATGGTGATAGTGGCAATGTGATCATCAAAGGGTCTCACATTAAGGAAGATAATGTTGTAATCATGTTTGATGGATGAATAATTGGTATTATTGTTATTCCCTAAACTGGAGGCTTTTCCTTTATCATGGTCTTGCAAGGGACTCTTCA
Organism: Sequoia sempervirens; assembly: GCA_007258455.2. NCBI lineage: Eukaryota > Viridiplantae > Streptophyta > Pinopsida > Cupressales > Cupressaceae > Sequoia > Sequoia sempervirens. Next base: position 10,010 of record VDFB02316228.1, read on the forward strand.
ATATGGTCTTGAATGATATTCTTGAGTGTCCAACATCTAGCCATTTTGTGTCCTTTCCCATGGTGGTATTCATAGTATTCATCTTCTTTCCACCACTCAGGTTTGATCAATTAAGGTTCATAGTTTTTGGTGTCTAGTAGTGTGATGACATTAGATTGCAAAATCCATTTGAGGATTGATTTTATTGGTTCACCCAAGGCGTTGTATGTTCTTTTTACGCGGGGAGGACCTCTTTGTTGTTGATTATTTTGGACTATGTTTAGTGTTTGGTTTTGACCTTGTGTTTGTGTGTTTGGTGTATTGGAGGTATGTTATGGGGAGGGACCTTTAAGTTGAATGGTTGGACCTTTGGTTATCAATTTGGCATCAACAACTCCGTTATTTGACTATTCTCAAGATGCAAAAATTATGAAAAAATTAAAGATAGAAACTATAAATTTATAATAAAATAATAACTATTTTTTAAATAACTTGATATTTGAAATCAACTATTTAAGATAAATATTTATTAATTCATTATTCTAGTTCATATTGATTCATTTTATTTGTTCAGATAAATGTTTAGGAGGAAGATATATTGATTGTTGAATTATTATAGTTAAAATTTATTTTATAAGATAAATATATAGAAGGAAGGTAAATTTATTTATTTTTTCTAAATTTTTATATTTTTCATTTTTTTGAAAATTTCATTTTAATTATTTATGCAAAATTATTTAAGATAAATATTTTGAAAGAAGATAAATTTCAATACATTTTTAATATTTTTATTGTTAAAGTTCTTATTATTATTATTTCATGTATAATTTTATATGGGTTAAGTTTTTATATTTGAATATTTTTTAAATTATTTATGCAAAACTATTTAAGATAAAGTGACAAATTTAAATATATTTTTTATATTTTCCATTTTCTCAAAAAAGTAAAATTCATTAAATATTTTAAATGATTTTGCATAAATAATTAAAAAATTATGAAAAAATTAATAAAATTATTTACTTATTATGAAAGCATACATATTTATTAGAAAAATTTATATAAAATAAATAAAATAAAATATAATCAATATTTATATAAAATAATATTTGAAGGTGTAGGCTCCTTGATTTGTATTTTTCATTTTATAGCCAATAAAATTGAGGAAAATTAATTTTTTAAATTTGAAAAGTTAAAAATCTTGCATATTTACTTTAACTATATACAAATATTTGTCAAACGTGAAAAAAAGTTGAGTTCTCATTTGTTAAAATCAAAGTTATTAATAACTTGTTAAGGAAAAGGGGTCGCATAGTTCCCTTGGCAGGAACTACTAAAAATAAATGTGTTTTCAATGTTTATTTGTCGCTTAAAAGATGTGCCAATAATGTTGCAATCACTAATGATTAATTTTTCGATGGTTAAAATAGATTGGTAAGTAAATTTATCAATAATAAGTAAATTTATAATTGATTTTTCTTGATAAGTAAATCAATATTTCATAAATTTATCTATAATTCTTATTTAATTTTTTTAATTATATTAAATTATATTTTATTAAATTTTTAAAAATTTAAGTTGCTTTATAAATAATTTTATGTGTTTTTATAATTAACTTGATATTGTGTATATATTAAGTTATGAATGTTAAGTGATATTGTGAAATTATTCTATGTTAATTTAATGTTATGAATGCTATATAATATAAAAAAATATTTAATATATTTTTAATGCATATCTTATATTTTATAAACAAATATATAAAATAAAAATCGATTGTAAAAAATATACAACTTAATGAGTGAACATACATTTAAAGTTAAAAGTGAAATTATAAAACAAATTGTAGATTTATTTTTTTTTCTTCTATAAATATAATTTTTAGTTCCTGCGAGGGAACTATAGGCACCACCAGAATTTAACTAGTTATTAATAACTCACTTTAACCAATGAGAACTTGAATAATTTTTCTATTTGAATTTTTTCAATCTATTATCAATGTATAGATGTGAATTATATAACAAAATATATTTCAAAAATCAATTCTCTTGAATCTAATTGGTACACAATTTTCACCCGATATAAGTGATTTTGGCGCTTCCATTACTTCCATTAACGATTATTATGGAATGGTGGGTAATCCTAGATAGTAACAAATCATACTTAGTATTTATCTATTAATCTTATCACTTGTATAATCCTACATTGTAACAAATCATACTTAGTATTCATCTATTAATCTTATATATATTGTAACAAATCATACTTCATATTAATTTAAAATATTTTTAAATTCAAATAGTTAAATTATATTGATATTAATATTTTTAATTTTTAAGAAGATTACAGTTTAATCAACAAATTTATATTTAAATTTTAGTCTTTTTTAATAACTTCCTTAATTTTTAGTTGTTATGGCTAATCTTATCATTCAACCTATTCATTAAATTTATAATTATATTTTATATTTTGAAATATTTATTTTATATATAATTTAGATTTTTTTTACATTCTTTTATTTACTGTTATAAATTGACTATTCTTTTCATTGTTTTAATAAAAAAGAGTTAAATTTTTAATAAATAATATTTTTTTAAATATTAATTTCTACATTCTTAATACATAAAAAATGTGCTAATATAATAATTAGGTTTTTCAATTTTACCAAGTAAAGGTATATATTTTTAGTTTCTATAAGATGCAGTTTGTGTAATACCCCCATGTTTCTGATACTATTTGCTACTATTGTTTGCTTTTATGTGTTAGTGTGATACTGAATTGTGATGGTGATTGATTCATCGTTTTGGTGTGTGAGGTTGCGTAGTTTAGTTGATTGCTATAATTGATATTATTATTATTATTATGATTTATGATACTCTGTATGTAGGGTTTGGATTATTTTATTATGTAATGCTTTCTCTCTAATGTTTTATATGTCAATGTGATAATCCTATGGTGATCATGTGATTTGAATTCAGTATTATTTTATAATGCAATGGTTTAGTAATTAGTTATGATGCAGTAGTTAAGTATAATGTTATCTTATGATTAATTTGGTTAGAAATGTTAGTTTATTATTGATATTGTAATTGTTAGAATAGATTAGGTGAGAGGACAGTGTAGCATCACTCGTTCACGAGTGCCCTGCTACACTGCAATTCCTTCTCACGACAGAATGTTTGATTATATATATATACATGTGCTACTTGACGTTCATTTGGATGCAGGATTGCAGGATTAAGTCTCGATTCCACCTGCTTCAGCAGGACAGGGCGAGCAATAAATTAACCCAACGGGTAAAAATGTTGAAAAAGGGAGTAGGTTTGGAAGCGTCCCCGTCCCAAGTCTGTCGTCTGTTGTGAGTCGTGTTATGACTGAAGTTTTCGTTCTCGTTGACTGTGTAGTTTGATTGTTGAGGTATTCTTTTGGTTTATGGTTCATGTTTATTTAATTAACCTTATTTTATAGGATAATGGATTAAAGTTGTTTAGTTGTTTGTTTTAATTGTGTATTAGTCGAATATTAAATTTAAATATATTATAAATTAAAAAGTGATTCAATTTATTTAAAAGAGTAAATAATTATTTTTAATTAATATTGTTGATTATAATTAAATTAAATAAATATTGTTGAAGATAATTAAATAATACCTTTTTATTAATATTAAATTAGCAAATCTTGCATAGATAATATCTTGTTTAAATAAATTATTTTAATTACAAACTGTAGATAAATTTGTGCTTTTTAAAGCTGGAAAAGGACCAATAGGAAGGAGGCTTTTTGAGAAAAGAAAAGCAGAAAAGCTTTATGGAGTTTTATTTTTGATTTATTATTTTATGAGAAGATTATTCACACACAGAACGGCTACTCTGTTGTTCTGGGATCTGAAAGGGGGAAAAATAAAAGAAAAAGAAAAAAAGAAAAGAAAGGAATTTTTTTTTGGTTGTAAACTTTGAGGAAAATAATTGATTGAAGATAGATAGATTCGAAAAGAGAGCTGCAGGAGGGATCGAGAAGGAGCTGCAGTAGGAATTCGAAAGGAGGTTTCAGAAGGGATTCTTCTTCAGACGAAGGACTCCAGATTCTATTTTGTTAATTTAGTATTATCTTATTGTTTGGTAAATAAGATTTAGTTGAGTTTGAGAAGTCCATTCCTTTATTTCCTTTCTGAAAATGAGTCTGTGAATTGAAAATTTATTGTGTTAAAACTCTCAAATCTTTTGTAGAAAATTTAGTAAAACCCCTTCGAAAACTTTCAATATAGATAAATGGAGAATTTTATTGTTTGAAAAGAGAACCATTTTTATCGTTGGTTAAATTTGCATGCCCAAATTTGGACTTGTATTTGATATAAAACAGATTGGTTTAAATTAATTAATTATTATTTTGGTTAAATATATATATATACAGAGGCTATATAAAATTTATTTATATCTGAATGAATATATATAAAATATATATTTTGTTAATTGTGAAAATTTTGTGTTTACTTAGAAATCACATGTACAGTTTTAGTTTTTAAAAAAATATATTCAGTGCTTTGAAATTTGTGTTGTGCCTTGTTTGAATCTAAAATAAAATAAAATAAAATCTATATTTATATATGTTCTGGAAATGCTCTTATTGAAGTACGAATTTTGTATATAAAAATTAGAATAATTAAGAATTTAACATATATAAAATATGAATATTCGTTCGTTGTTAGAACCCGAAGTTGAATTTTTGATAATATCTAATTTATAGAGTATAAAAAAAAAATATAAAAAAAAATATATATTTTTAAATTTTATTGGGGGTGGGGGTCGGCCGAGGCCGTACCACCCACGGCCCCTCAATGGCTTCAGCCCTGCAGGGTAGTGGTACCCATGACTTTGTGGTGACATGACCACCACCAGTGTGATGCGTGGTACAAACTGCATGTGACAGGCTCCCTCGATGTGGTACTATGTTGTGATAAAAAGGTAATTAGAATTTTTTTTTTTAGTTTATTTTATTTTTATTATAAGTTTTAATTCATTTCTTTCCTTTATTTCGATTTTAGTATCTATATATAATAATTTATAATTTATTTATATATTTATTTTATTTTTTAAAAAAAATCACATTTAGTTAATATATTTTTATTGTGTAAAATTCTGAAAAAAGAAAAAAAAATGATATTTATTTAATGTTTTTATAAAATGATTATATGTATATTTATTCATCTGAGTTGTAAGATTATTGTGTAATATTAAGGAAATTTCTTATATGTTCTGATTGATGCAATTTAAAATAAATGGTATATATACATATTTATATATATGTGCATTTAAAGAATTTAAGGTGTTGAGATTTGAATTGATGGTATAATATTTACTAGTATGCAATGATATAGTCTTATTGAGAAAATTAGAAATAAACGAAGTGTTTGATTTAGTCATTTATTTTCGAGTTGTGGTTTTATTTGTTTAATGGAATTTGTTGATCTATTTATTTGATGAATTTTGTTATACATTGTAATTTGTTTTATGGCGTTGTTGATGTGTCAATTACTCTCGAGGTTATTCATTTTACTTAATTGGATTTTCTCCTTTTTGGGTTTATGTCATGTGGAAAACAACCCTAGAGTTAAAGTTATAGGATTCTAAGTTGTGTTTAGGACTTCCAGAGGCAGAGTTTTCTAATATGAACTGTGATATCGTACTTGATGTTGGGTCTATGATTCGACCCTGATTATGATTTAGTTTACTCTTGGATTGCACTATTTGTGGTTATGTTTCATATGTTATGGCGAGATGGTTATGCCTCGCGGAGGATCCATGTGTTGGTTCAATTATGTCATGTTGATGCAGTCCTTTTTGTGTTGGTTATTTTGGGATTGAGTGCCTAGAGAGAGTGGCTCTAGTGGGGGCCGGCGCACAAAGGGGCTGTCAGGGTAACCCACATAGAGTTAGATTAATCAGTGATAACTTAAGTAATAAACCACGGGTGGGGATGAAACATTAACAAGATAATTGTGAAGCCTCGTCCACCTGTGAGTGCTATCACAGACTAAAGGCAGAGTAGTTGCAGCAGGTCATTGCTTGATATTCTATGAAAAGATTTAATGACTCATGAGTAACCCTATGGAGTGGCATGAGATGAAATTTTGTCGGAGAAACCATAGATGGGCGGCACCTTAACTTGGTTGTCACGGAGAATCCATGTGAGAGATGGAAGCTGACACCTTGTGATAGGTTGTGCAGGAGAATCCATGTGAAACCATGCGATGACACTCTACTCTAACGTGCTTGTGTGTCTCAGTCCTCTGGAAGTGACTTATTGATTTGTCTTTGGTTATTGTTGAAAGTAGTCTTTGATATTATGTATTGAGCTTCATTGATGTTATGATTGTGACTTGTTATGTTCATCAGTGGTTTGTTGTTGTGCCCTTTGGGTTTGTCATTGTTGAGTTTCTAAGAGGTCTTGATATTAAGTTATCTTTTGGAGTTAGTCTTTGTTATTGTTAGGCGTTCTTGGTCGGGGACCCTTCCTTGTCTACTCTCAGCACGGGGGTGGTTGGGTGGAACGTGCTTTGCACCCCGTTGGGTTTCCCTTTCTGTTTCAGTTATATCTTTTATTGCAGGCTTTTGGAGGATGTCGATGATCCAGTGATCCTTGTACTAGATAGATGTATATCCTTTATATGTAATGTAATTCATTGATGTATTGTCTCCCACGTGTGTTGGGATGACCTTGTTGTAAATTGTATATGTGATTATTGAGGTTGTATTTTAGTCAATTGTATTCTTCTATCATTGGGATGTAATAATTATTCAAGCCATGTATTTATTCAGGATCATTTGATATAGTTGGTTATGATGAGTTGTATCTATCGAAATATGTAACACTTTATATCTTTATAATTCCATGTATTGTCATATGTGCATATGGTATTAATATGGTTAGTGTTTAATGAATAGATTTATGTAAGTGTTTTATTATTATTATCTTATTGTTGTTGTTATGGGTTAGTATAGTAATGTCACTTCATGTACCCCATTGGAACTAGTCGGGTAACTTAATACATTGTTATGTTAGGATACTTAAGTATGCGTATTATATTCTTTAAAAAAAAAAAAATTGTTCTGTTGTTATGAGTTCCTTTGGGTTCACCCTGAGGCATGACATAATGTTTATAATGTAATGTGCACATGTGAATATAATGTATATAAAAGTTTAAATTCAAACTCACCTGTGGGAAATGGCATTCCATCACTTGTTTCAGGTTGTGTTAGCTTATTCCTCTCTTCTATGCAACGCAATAAATAATAGCTAGTACCTTCGATGTTTCCAAGCTCTGCTATGACTGCAAAAACATCTCCTGTACACCAAATTTATACAAAAAAAATCTTAAAAAATTAGAAATGTCTCTAAATATCATTAACTAGATATATATAATATTTAAATTATTGAAAACTTACACATGTACCTTTTCTAGCCAATCCTGAAATATGGTCATAATAAATTGAAATCAAAGGAATGTCTTCATATCTTTCTTCCTCGTTTTCATCATATGTTTCTGAAACAACTATTGGCACTGTGTCCCATTTACCAACATATCCAAGTTCTTGATTGTTGCATTCATAATCATAGTTTCCCTCAATGCACTCAATGCAAAAACAAGAGTAATCCCTTGTGTCTAATGTCCATCCATGGCGACTATCTGAACTCCTAACACAATGCAAAGATCTTGTTTTTACTACCCTCTTGCATCCATGCATCGATCTTCTATCCACACCTAGATACATGTACAACAAAAAAATTATGTGAAAAAATATGTATATATATATAAATTTTAAATTTAAATAAATTCAAATTTTTGATTTAATGTAATTTATATATACCCGATATCTCCCAAAACACTCTATGTGGAAGGTGTCAATTTGTTCTTGAAGATGTGTCAACCACACTTGATGAAAAGTGTTTCTTGCACCATTCAACAACATCATCTACATTGTCTAGACGATCTTATGGATAATTCATTTTATGCTTTCTTAAAGCTCGTTTGATGCAAGCTCCTGCTCCATCATGCTCACCCTTTCCATGCACACTCTCAAAAAAACTCCAAACATGTGGTATTTTGTAGATTTTATGATATATCTACAAAGTGCATAGAATGGCCGTGAAGATTTGAATTGTGTCTCGCATCCATTTGACCATACAAAATGATTTTCAAATTTTACACCCCTGCTTCTCAAATTCTCAAAAAATAGTGTAAAGCAATGTTGGACAAAAAGTGTGTCATGCTCTTTATCATCACTAATATAAAAGTGATATTCTTTCTTAATGGCTTTTTCTTCATCTGTACTCTCAACACCATCTAATTTTGATTGTGCATGTCAATAACACACATGAACCATAATAGTGATCTGCTTTGAAAAGTAATACTTTGATTGAATCTCCTTTTGATATACAAAGGACTAATTTTCTACAAAGTCAACTACTAATAGAACCATTCAACGTGGGAAAGTATCTCTTAATGTTTGGAATTGTTGTGCTTGTCACTTAGAAAAAAAGGAATGTTGTATGTATGGTTGTATCAATTTTCAAAAATCTTCCATAAATTTTCCAATGGGAATCTCCTCTTCTACATAGTTCAACCTTGTGGATTCTTTCCCAAAATTTGTTTGCAACTTTACATACTTGTACCTGTGTGAGTAAAATATGTGAATAAGTAATATACCACACAATCAATGAAACATTACATTAAAGAGAATCCAAATAAAAATCTAATCAAATTGAAACAAATAAACTCTCTAAAAATAGCACTTACCTCTTGCAATTTACTGTCTTTGTTAGGTCAGTATCCTCAATTCTTGAACGAAATTTAGCCAAATTTCCACATGTCTCACAAATTCCTTTTATGTAGTTTATTTGAGGTCAATTTTCATGATCACATAATATAGACTTTATGAAAAAACTTGTCTATTTAGGAGGTGCATTTTAAAACCCGCATCTTTCTTCCCTCGTCTTTCGAAACACCTGATAGTAGAGATCAAATTCAATATGATAACAACAACAACAAGTATCAAAAAACTTGTTTATCTTCACATAATATGGCTTTAACCTTTGAAACATTGTTTGCCCAATCTTTATATGAGGATATGCATTACAAAAGTTCATATACATCTCAAATTGTGTTATGTCTAGCCAATGTTTGATATGATTTTCATAAATACCAGGTCCAATCCTGTGTCTCATAACATCTCTAGTATTTGATGATGGACGAATCTGATCATGCCAAAAACTTGAGACCAAGTTCCTAACAAAATCTTCAATCCTATCAGAATAGGGAGCTCTACACATAATTTCCCAATTTCCTTCTAAACTCTCATCCAAAAAAATTCTCTTTTTCTCATATTTTATTAATATGGTTCTACTATAAAAATAAAAATAAATTTAAGTTGAAAGTGCAAACATTTTTCTTTTTCTTGCTATATCTTGATGTACAATAGATGTCAACATCACCCTTTTTGCAGTGGCCTTATCCACTGATCGAGATCCTTTCCCAATGGAATCTAAACCCTTTTTAACATTTTGAACAATATCCTTTTGTAATCCCATGTGTTTTTTCTTATCTCATGCCGAATACATGTACACCCAACAATTGTAATGACTCTTTGAGATCATCACAAAGAAGTAAATGTGATAACAATTAGGTTTTTTCAAGTGTATCAAGATGATTGAAATGATGATTGATTATTCCATTTACAAATTTAGTCATTGACCTCTTTCTCTTATTATAAGGCTGGTTGGCATAACATTTCAGCTTCTCCATATCCATTTCAAGTAAATGATCTAAATTTATATGAGAAATTTGTTTCCTCACCTTTCAGCTAGTTTTATATGCTCATCCATACCAGTAGGAGGAAGTGATCCTGACCCCTCTCCAACATGAATTGTTTGAACTTTTTCCTCCTCCCTATCTTCAAGGACCATGTGTTCTTGAGTGGATTCATTTGATCCAATGTCTAGATTTTCCTCGACTTGAGCATGAGAACTTCCTACTTGTTGAGCCCTTCCTACATGTCACAAAATATTATGCAAACAAAAGTGAGAGATGATGTTATATAAGTGAAGTTTATGTATGCAAGTAAGCAAAGTGATAAGACATGATGCTATAAGTGAGAGAAGTTTCTACTAGTTTTATATGCTCATCCATACCAGTAGAAGGAAGTGATCTTGACCCCTCTCCAACAAGCATTGTTTGAACTTGGGTCTCCTCCCTAACTTCAAGGTCCATGTGTTCTTCAGTCGATTCATTTGATCCAATATCTAGATTTAGCTCAACTCCAACTTGAGATATTCCTGCTTGTTGTTTGAATTTACATGCAAGCAAAGAAAGTGAGAGACTATGAGTTATCTAAGTAGAGTTTAAACAAACAAAATCAAAGATTCTTGAACTTAAGAATTCTATGGAATAAAAGCAATTGGAAATAGATGATAAAGAATTTAGGGAATGCCTATGCAAGATGACTATTGGAAATATATTTATAAGCAAAAAAAATTGAGGTGCTAATATAAGTCCTAAACACACACTTGAGAGAGAGAGAGAAGAAACAAGCATGTACCTTGCTTCCTTCTATCCTAATTTTCCAAGTTTTGTTCACGCCTCTTTTGTTCTTCTTTTGACAATTTTCGTTGAGATGCATTTTTTCTTTTTCTTTGTTGTCCCATTTTCTTCTTCAACTTAAAGATGACTTAAAACAAGTCCTCTACCAACTTAGTTAAATTCTCCTCCAAATTTTTCCTTGATTGATAAAAATGAAAAGTTGTCTCTCCAATATTTGCCTCCTTGATAAATGTGTGAAAACCTCTTCTCCAAAATCTGCGCTCCAAGTGATATAAATGAGAATTAATCTTGCAATTTGATATCTAGAATAACAAAAAATAAGCTTCTATTTATATGCATATGGGATGGGAAAAAATTTATTCTAGTATACATGGAGTAACTAGATCCTAGTTTAAATGAATCAAGTAGTAAACAAACAAGTTATTTCATTGTGGAGTTTGTTGTTATTTAATGCATAGGTATGCACAACATATCTAGTAATTTTAGAATTTTGTTAAAGTGTCAAAAATGTATAATAGAGGTATAATTTGAATTGAATTTTCTTAATTATATTTGAATTGAATTTCAAGTTACTTGTCAAAAATGTATAAAAGAGGTATAATTTGAATTGAATTTCAAGTTATTTGTAAAAAATGTATAATAGAGGTATAATTTGAATTGAAATTTCTTAATTATATTTGAATTGAATTTCAAGTTACTTGTCAAAAATGTATAATAGAGGTATAATTTGAATTGAATTTCAAGTTACTTGTCAAAAATGTATAATAGAGGTATAATTTGAATTGAATTTTCTTAATTATATTTGAATTGAATTTCAAGTTACTTGTCAAAAATGTATAATAGAGGTATAATTTGAATTGAATTTTCTTAATAATATTTGAATTGAATTTCAAGTTACTTGTCAAAAATGTATAATAGAGGTATAATTTCAATTGAATTTTCTTAATTATATTTGAATTGAATTTTGATTTACTTGTCAAAAAGATTATATTTTGTTCTCAACTCAATGGTTCATGTTGCTTAAGTCATTTTAAAAAACAAAATTATTGTGATCAACATGAATGAACTTAATTATAAAGTTGCATTGATTTCCTAAAATTCTATTAGAGATCAAATGTATATTGAATATAAGGAAATGTAAGTTGTAAGAGATCATCAAATAAACAAACATGTATACATATATTGAATATTTAAAGCAAATGCATACATATATCATGTGTAAACATGTAACCATAAGCAAACACATGTACATACATGTAAAGAGATTCAATGTATAAACATAACACATGTTATAAGCAAAGAGGCAAATGTATGCATATATCATAGAAGAAAATGTATGTACATATCATATAAGCAAATTAATGTAAATTAGAGATCATCAAATGTCAAATACTAAAGATCAACAAATAAGAAAATGTATGTATATATCATATAAGCAAATGTAAGTTAGAAATCATCAAATCTCAAATACTAAAGATCATCATATAAGCAAATACATGTAGTAAAGATCAAAAATCTAGTGTGCAGGGCCTAATACAAATGTCGACTCCTAGTTGAATGACCATCTGAATGAGAACAGTCCTGCTCTGATAGATGTGTTGAGCCCTACAAATAAAATTGTGTACAGAATGTGTTAAATACATATAATTTATATTAAATAAATTTTATGAAAGTTATTTTTAAATGAACTTGTATTTTTAAATATCTATCTAGATCTATGCATACATAAATATTGCATTTAGATATACACGTGTATATATAAAAATTTAAAACTCACATGTCCACTAGTAGCAGATTCATCCATAGAGTCACGTTGATCATGTAGACGATTTGGACCAAGGCTAGGAGTGACATGAGGTATGTCCACTTGTAACAATATATATACATATATATCAACTTACATGAATATCTAGTTAAAACAAAAATTTAAAAATAATTAAAAAAGAACTAAAACATGCACATGCACATCATCTGATATCGGATGACCTCAGTCCTTTGAAACGGTCACCTCCACCATATCCACCAAATGGTCAAGCGAAGAATCAACATCTGCATCCATCCGATCTATCCCATGTCATGCCAGAGATGATGAATGTAGAGGACTATGAAGGTGAGATGGCATCAGCGATGATGAACCAGAACCAATCAACATATCAGTAAAACCCATAGTCTGTGCAGCTGCCAAATGAACTATTGGTGGATCCCAATGTGCACTAGTGCTTGGCTGAGAGTGATGGGATCCTGGAGCTAAACGGAATCCATGTGCCAAATGATATTTGACATGCTCTATACCGATCCCATTGTCTAATGCAATGTGGGCATATGCCTCCAACAGGTCCTCAGCCAAACAATGCAAAGTCCTACGTGCCATATCTCCTGTAAGTGCATCAAGCTATGTATGAGTAGGGATGTCAGCCGCTATAAAAGGATCCATGGTGGTCCACTATGCTGAAAATGGCATGGATCAGGAATGTTTGGACATCAAATACTGACCTACACGATCATACGATATCCTAGTGGTGGCAATCGCAATGTCACGTACATTGTCAATTGCTTCCTTTTGTGAAGCAACAACAACCTCATCTGCTATGGGGGCTAGAGTTGGGGTGAGAGCAGGAGACCTCTCCCCAACCAATGCCCTAAACATTGGGGCTGGTCTATCTGCTCGATGATAGGTGGGCCTATCGGCAATCCTGCCACGCCCCTGACCAGCATATGGTGGAATGTCCAGGTAGTTAACTTTGAGGCCCAAATGGACCTCAACATACAACTGCTTAACAAAATATAATGGAATCTGGTCATTGTTTGGGTATTGACCATGTGTTACGAGAAATCATGGGTAGATCAATTCAGCCATAGCACGATTGACACATCTAGTGACCTGGTATCCCCTAACCTTACGTACATTTTGATAAAAAGGAAAACAAGTTTTTTTTATCATTTCTTTGGTCACACTATCTTGTATTTTTTTAAGGGGAACATCACCATGTACTTCTTCCCGCATGCGGGAAAGAATAGCAGCTAAGACCATCTGGGGAAAATACACTAGTCCTCTCAAGTTCATCTCTTAGTTTTTCTAAACTATGTAATATTGACATGCATGGTTCAAAATATATCCATGGGTTTGCACCCTATTCTAATGAATCTCTCAATTTTTTAATCTCATTAGTGGTATTTGCAAACAAGGAATCTGGAGGTGGAACATGATCTGCATTTTCCATGTTATATATATGTATGTACACCTAAAAGAGAAATGAGACCTTGGTAAATAATATATCTAGATAAAGGGAATACAAATCTAAAACATTTGTAATAATTCATCTACTCATCAATAATATTTTCATAACATTAACAAAAAAACATTCAACATCTATCATAGTTTTTAATAATTTCAAAACATTCAAATTACTAGATTACACACAAAACATAATCTAAAACAATTCTAAAATTTAAATTTAAAACATAATCTAAAATAGTTCTAAAATTTAAATTACTAGATTGCACACAAAGCATCATTACTTAACATTGGTGGTCATGTAAAATCAATCCAATCATTATTGAAGGCACAAATAAGAGAAGAAAATGAGACAAATGAAGATGTCCCTTATAAGGTTCAATGTAATGATGGAAAATAAAGATGAAAAGTATTGAGGACCTATATTTTATTTTAATGGAATAATAAGATAGTTCCCTCTACTAGCAAATGAAAAATTGTATGTGCTTTGAATTGTGTAATTATTGAAATTGACACCCTATGATTTGATAGAAATTAGGATATATTGATTGATCTAAATGCAAATATATCAACTAATTGTAAATCTATTATAAGTGACATAAAGCCTCAATATCTCATTTTTATTAAAATATGGGTATGTTGTGGCTATTTTAAGGCCCAAAATTTCATGTGTTAATAGCATAAACATATAACATTAATTTTTTTGGGAGTTTGTGTAGTGTCCCTCCAGTTTCGACATACTGTTTAGTTTGATTTTGCTTGATAGATGCTTTAGATTACTTTGATACTATGTTGTTTCTTTTCAGAGGTGATTGTGGATACTATGTTGTTTGGATTTGCGGATGATACATTGACATCCTGGTTATTTGGTTATGTTAGTTTGATGATACTGAGATAGATTCATTCATGATATGGCTTATTTATTTATGACTATTGCTTATGTTTATCATGTTTTTATGATTTTTTATGATTGATCTTGCTCGCTTGTGCTGGTGGATAAGACAGTGTAGCATTACTCATTCGTGAGTACCCTGCTACGCTGCAATTCTTATTCACGGTGTGTTTTCTAACATGAGTATATATATGTTTTAGCGTTGATGTTTCCTGTATACACAGGTACCGAGTAATGGCTCCACTTGCTTGTCAGGTCTGAGCATACCCTAATTCAATATAAATATGATGTCGGAGGTATTGACAGGTCCTTTTAAACCATCATTTGTTTTCGAACGAGTATCTCTATGTTACCCCGTGTAGATGTCCAGTTTATTTTGTCATGTTCGTTTGTATTGTTTTGTGTTGTGAATAAATATTTTAGTTTAGCAATTTTCTGTTAATGTATTTTTAAATACTTAAGCTTGTGTTGCGATTAAATTTATTAATTTGAATTAAATAATTTATTTATTTAAATGGTGAAAGTGGATTATTTCAAAAGAATTTAATTAAACATAAGTTGTTTTAATGAGGCAAGAGGATTTTGTGGAAATAGATATATATGAGAAGAAGTTTTCTTCAAGTTATAAAATTTCTAACTGAAAGATAATTAAAGTGGGATCTGGAGTTAATGGTATGTTGAACTGGTCGATCATATTAGAGATACATGCGTAATTTTACAAGAAGGATTTTGGGGATTAGTTAGTCGGGGGGGACGGCAATTTTTCTGAAAGCATTGATCTGCTCTGATTTTAGATAGCAGTAGCATAAAAAAATTTGAAGGAAGGTAGCTATTTCTGGATTGTTCCTTTTAAGTATCTCATTTGGATTAGGTGGCATATGATTTCTTCAATCCAACTCTGGTGGCTATTTTGGGGATTTTAAAAGAAAAGTCAGGAAATTTTGTTATTGGACAGCTAACAGTTCGCCAGGTATTTTTCTGTATGATTTTTCTATGAAATTTGTGCTTTTTATTATGGAGGTCAAGACCGACCATTCATAATTATTTCTCAATTATTCACATGCCTCGTTAAATTGGTTGTTGGCTTGCTACCTATGTGAAATTGCTTAGAAATTCTGATATCTTTATTCAATATGCCTTGGCTGTTCAAATATTATGAGTCATTTTGAGGATTTGTTGGAAATTAGTTTAGACTTTATTCCTGTTCATTCTTTGAATGGATCCAAAGCAATTCTATAATGTAAACAGAGATATGTCTTTTCCTTGATAACTGTAGTTTTCTCCTGGGTATCTATGGCATTTGATAAAATTACTACTAAATAGAATGGATGTATAAATATAAATAGGTGCTACTCCAGTTTAGAATTTACATACCGTATTTTTTAAGTGTTTGGTTCAGATTATTGGATCTTGATGCCAATTTTCTTGATAGGTGATTGAACTATTGATCTTTTACCATAGATCTCCCTCTATGTATTGTGAGTAGCCATCTGCTTAAGTTGTTCTCTGTATAACCCTTGATCAGAGATCTATTGACCATCATTCTTAAAGTATATATATAATCTCTAAACTATTTCCATCATGTCGATTCTTTTAATTGATGAAAGGCTCTATGTCTTATTTCAAATCATTGATATTAAGTAATCCTTAAAATATAGTGAGCCTTTTCATGAACCCTACAATTAGTATAGATTTATGCCTTTATCAATTGTGAAGGTATACATTTGTATGATATCGCTTGTAAACATGTAAGAAGACACTTTATTACTAGTTCGGTTTCTGAATATAATAGCAGTATAAGCTTGGTTGAATTCTCTTAGAGTGGCATTGAACATGTCTGGTATGTGATTTACTTTCTTCTTGAAGTCTCGTACCTGTGATTCCTTCTGCTACACGTTTAGAGAAGGCACGCCTAAGTTTGTGTTTACCAAGCTGAAGTTACCACAGATCTTTTCCTTTGTTGAAACTTCCTCATAATATATCTATTAACCAAATTAAACAATTCTTGCTTTAGATTCGTGCAACTATAGTTAGTGATGGGAGAAAGATCTACTGGTAAGATACGCCTTGGTACTAGTCTAAATCACGCCTTGTTTGATATCCTCTAAATTGAGATTCTTAGAGTTATAACTGCATGCGCCCACTTTGAGATTTATGCACCTGACTTTATCAGATATTCTTGTGTTAAATTCCGCGCCCTTCTATTCTTCTCTATCCATAATTTATACCATAGATTTGTCTACTACTATGAGAGACCTTAATTATTGCATGTATATCCGTAAATGTAATGCATGGCCGTGTAAAAGTGGATGTCCATCAAACATGACCTTATTTGATTCTTTCACTATTAATTGTAGAACGAATTATCTTTTGCATGAAAAGAAATTTTTGTGTCAATTAACATGCCTCATACTACCAGTGGAAATATAAAATAGGCGTAAGACTTTGTCTTTGTTACGAGTTATCATTGTATGAATCATTCGGTGGCAGATTCTTTAGTCAGAAAATCATGTTAATAAATCTATCTATTATTATATATTAAATATGCATAAGTGTAAGATAAGTGTGAGTCTTTGCATGTGAAAAGAAGAAAAGACAGTAAATTTAGTTTTGAATTATATCGTTTCTTTAATTTTAAAGGTATTTGAATTATATAGTATAAAGAATTTATATTGTTCTTATAATATATTAATAGTAAATACAATACCTTGAAATTATTGGAAATACAATAACATCTATAGTTTATATTAAGTAAATTCCTTATTCATTGAAAATGGTTAAATGTCATTGTTGAGTGTGTTTACACACAACGCTGAAATGTATATTTATATTTTATCAACTAGTGAAGTAAAATTCATATTATAAACTCAATACACTTCAGTTTATGTTAATCTATATAGTTTGTCTATTAGGAATTTTAAATTCAAAGAAGATTGATTTATGGTAAAAGTTGGTTGTGTATACATTTGTAACATTAGTGATGTATGTTTCATTTCCTTAAAGTCTAGGAAAGTGAAAATCACATTGACAAGTTTATTAATCTCTAAACTATGTTACTCAATCGTGATGTTTATTTACTTGGGGGTATAGCTTTGTATGTTTATTTGTTGAAGTTATGAAACTTTGAGAACTAAGGTGTAATTCTGGTTGGAAATGTAAACAATTGTGGATTTGAAATTTACATTTGATAGCTACCCCTAGACATTCATGTTGAGTTATGTTATAGAAAGAGTGGCTTTCGGTAGGGGCCGAAATCCTAAAGTGATTGTCTGGGTAACCTATCGTAGGTGTGATAATTCAGTGAAAACCTAACTAATGTATTAGGGGTTGGGTAGTTGTAAACACTAATTTAGATAAAAAAATTCCTCGCCTACTTTCTTAACGCTCATTTAGGTTGAGAAAAGGTTGAGAAGGCCTGGAATGGCAAGTCGACCATCTTGTCTTCTTGAAAGATGTAGTGATTCCACATTAGTCTGCATAGGGGCTGGGAATCAGTAGAGGCTACCAGGGTAAATCTTGGAGAGGGCCAGTAGTCTAGGAAGATTCACTAGGGTAACCTATCCTGACAGTGTGATGACACTCTTAGTCTATATCATGATGGTGTTTCCTTGTGTTCAGATTTCAATTTAATGTAACTTGATACTGAGATTTTATCCATTTTGATTTGTAAACGTTATGTCGTAATGTGAATTGTAAACCCTGTAAATGTAATGTTCTATCTTCTTTGTTTGTGGACCTGTCAATTATCTCCTACCACGGAGGGAGTGGACCTTCGGGTTTCACATGGTCAGGAGGAAACCGTTCTCTATCTTCCTTGGATATTCTTGCAGATGATCCTATGTTTGCAGATGGTTCCAGTTACCTCTTGGATCGTGACTGTGGATGCAAAGCATGTTCGTGGATATGGACGTTAGTTGTGTTGTGATCACTTTCTACTTTGTAAACTCACCTCTTGTATAAGAGTGTACTCATTGTACCATCTTATTGTTGTATTGAGATTTGTTGAAATCTCTCATTTTCTAATCTGTTCAGTTGGATATTTGATTATATTAAGTTATGTAAACTGGAACATTCGTGACATTAGTTTTGTACTTGAATTATGATAATGTCTTGAGTTTATTTAATATGTTTATGTAACACTGTCTTGGAAAATTTATAGCAATTGTGTAATTAATTAACTTTAAAAAAAAATATTCAGTTAACTTTACTCTTTTCACTTTGTTTAAACGGTAACCAAGACGGGGTGTTACAGTTTGTACCAAATACCTTTTTCCAAACACAACTTTTGTTTAAAATACCTCAAGACCTATGAATGAAATTAAAAATTTCCTAACTTAAAGACCATCAAGGAAGGTCTTAATGCCATATGTGGCTTCCTTTGCCTATTATATAAAATTCAACTAAAATACCTTTTAATAAATAGTTCCACAAAATTAGAGGGGTCCAACCATGTTTTCAATTAATTTATAACTATTATTTTAAGATTTTTTTATTTTTTAAATAAATATATAAATTTCTTACATTATTTTGAATTAAAATGATAATAGTGGACATAAATTACACAAAATTGAATGTTATTAAAATTTTGGTTAAAAAGTAAGAAGGTTAACCTTTAAAGCCATTGAGGAAGGTATTGAGCTACTACAAGTGGTTTATCCATGAAGGGCTTGAAGTCTCATAAAGAAAGTAAATACAAGAGGAAGGAAAATATAGATGATTTCCTCACAAGTATATAAATGTTTCTACTTGATTATTTATTTCATCCTAGAAAGAAACTATAAATGTTTTTTATCCTATAACTTTTATCGTATTAATAATCTTAGATGCATGTGACTTGTTAGCTTCCCTTTTCATTTACTCATGTAATTTAAGAAATCTATTATTAGAGTTGCACATGAGAAAAAAATGAGCTCCCCTCCACTAAGGGCTTATTTTTTTCTTATACCAATTTGAGAATTTTATTATTTCAATTCTTAATCCTAATCAAAATGTGGTGAAGGGGAAATAATACCCATCCAATAAGTGTTCCCCAATCCCTTGAAAAGGAAAACTTGTGTATTATCCAACTTGGCTATCATTGTTAGGATTCTAGCTTCTAGTTCTACTATTTTTACAATACTACTAGAGCTTAGATTGATGGCTCACTTCTCTCTCCTATGGATGAGGATCCCTCTAAGATTGGTTGTTCCACCTCTTCGAATGAGATTAGTAACAAGGTTTATGAGTGTGTTAAATAGGGGAGAGGTTGGGTATATAATGTACTTTAGACATGGTTGTTGAATGCAAAATTATTTAGACCATGAGAGGGTTGAACAATTTAAAAAGAATTGGAAGACAACTATAATCTATAACATAGCATCCTTAAATGGTTCAAATTTTAAATGAAACAATGAAAGAAAGAATAAGAAAACAAAGATTATTGTAAAATTATTTGAAAATAATTGGGTCCATAAAAATATCTAATTTAATAGTTGTTAACATAAATGAACTTCAAAATCGGATTATGTAAGTGAAAAAAAAGTTCTATTGCCTTCATTGAACCTAAATTTATCTAGTTAAGATATGTCTAAAATTAAGAATTCACACTAGAATATCAATATTCCATAAGAATCTCGTAAAGAGGATGAATTTAATGGAAGATAATATAAAATCCTCCATGTATGAGGATGAATTTTATCTTTACATTGTGAGTGAATCATCTCAATTATATAGCCAAGAACATCAAAAAATTATAGATTGGAAAGCAAAATAATCACACATTTAGCATATTTTTATATGTATAAAGTTTAGATAACATCAAACTATTTAAAATTATATATTGCATAAAGCTATAAATTGAATTGTTAAAACGAATTTATTAAGAATAAAATCTAATAAAGATTGACTTCATATTGCATACTTGTTATAAATATCTCACTAATCTAGCCATACATTTTATATATGTTAAAAAATATATAATAACAATTTATACAACTTCTAATTATGATAATAAATGTAGAATCAAACATGACCCAAATGTAGGATAAAGACAAGAATCTTAATCTATACCATTATTTTGAGTTTGGTTTAATAGAAATTGTAAGAAATTATAATCATGAAAAAAACAATGAATAAACTAAGGATCATTTTAACAATGGTGAATTAGTGCCTAAAGATTGGCCTAAAAAATTATAATATTAAACATTCTCATCACAAATGATATATGAAAACTAAGGATCATTTGGTTACATATTTTCATAGATTTAAAATTTGAATATTTATTACTATAACATGTTCATTACAATTAGAATCTTAAATAATAATGTAATAATTTATTATGTTTTTGAAATTTTTTTGTGGATTTTAATGTTTTTTTTTAAATTTAAGTTCTAGAGTAAGTGGAATCTAATGACACACATTAAAAAGATTCAAGTAATTTATGTTTTCCTTAAAATTACAATTATTGTTCGATTAAATAGATTATTGATTGTATTTAGATTTCAAAATTGGAAATAGTTTAAAATTATAGAACCATATTATCCTTTGATACAAAAAGCTATGTCAAGGATTATTTGTATCTTCCTCATAATTATGTTTCACATATTGAATAGTTCAGGGAGGATTGTGTGGATGATTTGGAAGTTGAAGCAAAGATTGGTTGAGATCGACAAAGGATATTTTGTTAAACTCCAAAATCCTAAGAATAGAGAAGATGGTGAGTCATATTTAATAGACCTTATCTTCACTCCTATTCAAATGCAACCTCTCCAACCAATATATTGGATTGCAAAATAAGTAATAGATATATATATGAACTTAATCCTAATCCTCCTCCATTTACCCCACCATTAGATATGCATATTGGTATTCACCTACTCAAGTCGTATGAGACCCTAGGTGGCTTTGTGAATACATCAAAAATATTATGCATGATGTCTAAGAATTTAATTGTGATGGATTGATATATTCCAAGAATTTATAAATGAAGTATATATTCATATATATGTATTTGATTGAGTTCTTAAAATTAGTTATAGAAGTTTATAAAAGGCCATAGATGGCCCACTTATGGACTTAAATTTAGTTATGAATTTGTATTTTTTGAATGTGCATTTATATTTAAGTTTACATGCCAAAGTCTCAATGTCCTACTCTTGATTAAATTCCTACAAGAAATTAAGGAACTTGGGATCTACCCACCTCCCAATGGTCTTGGAATGGATGCATTTAGATGGAGAAGGATTTCAGAAGGCTCATGGTACTTGTGGACCCCTCAAAGGCATGATATATAACACATGAACTTTATCTATGAAATTTGGTCTTTAGTTGTTGGCTTCTAGTATGAATGTTATCTATAAGGTAGAATTCTTAGTTGAGACTCTCAATCTTCCATTGTTGGTTTCTAGTGTGATTATAAAATATGAGCCAAGTATTACTTTCTAATGTTAATTATTGAAAGAACGTATATAAATTATTCTCATCTTAATTCTCATACGGAGTTGTCTTAGTCAATTTCTCAATGTATGAGTTCCATATATTTGTAAATTTTCTTAATATAAAAACATATTTTATTTCATTAATTAACCTATCTATTCCATGTTAAAAAGAATGCTTTTATTTTAAATTATAAGTATATAATTCAAAATTAATTAGTAATTCAAGATAAAGTACATGTACAATTTCTTTAGTTAATTTAATAAAATAATATTCTTATTTCCATGAGAGTTATGTGCAATGGTATCTTGATGTCTCGGAAATATTTCTTTGATACATACTAATTTTTTATCATTACATTATGAGTGAATCATCTCAATTATATAGCCAAGCACATCAAAAATTTATAGATTGCAAAGAAAAATAATCACATTTATCATATTTTTATATGTATAACATTTCTCCCATCAAACTATTTATACTTATAGATTAAATTATTTTTGAATTTGGTTATTTAGGTTCAAAATGCCATGCTATAGGATTTTCTTGTGTTTTCACTGGATTTTCATGTGTCTAGCTATGTATTTTATAGGTATAGGAATTCTAGAGGAAGGCAAGGTTGAAAAAAATGCATAAGGATGAGATGGAGCCTTTTTTACCTTAGGATTTGGTTGAAGCTCCCTTTGGGCATAATCAAGGGGTGGTTGGTCCTCTTGTAGACATGACTAATTTAGAATGTCTTTTCAAGAGAAATTTAGAGGAGAATGGTAGAGAAAAGAATCATGTGTTAGAGATGGATTAGTTGGAGTTATTTTCCTCTACCATTCTCTTGAATTGAAACATTCACCTCTTTGTATTCTTTCTAATAATTTAAAAATATGAATCTAAGGTTCAAGTTCAAAAGATTATAGGAACCCTTTATTCCCTTTGGTCTCAAGTTTGGAAACTCCATTAGAAAGGAACTAGGTTCATTCATGGAAAAGGATAAGGTTGAAAATAAGATATAGTTCCTTGAAGAATTTTGGATTCAAGTTGTTGTGAAATGATAGATCTACTAATGTTTTTTGGAAAACAACCCTCTTTATTAGATACATTGCCACTATTGGTGGAGTATTTCTAATTGGATGTTATTTTTCTAACTTACAACTATATTTTTCTTGTTGTTTTTCCATGCCAATATGATTGATCCTTTTTTGTCTCTTTATTGGTCTTTGTAAAAGGGTGGGGCCCTTTCAAAATTTCTATTTCTAATTCATAAATTCAACCAGAAGTATTTACCCTAAAATTAAAATATAAATTTAAACTTTAAAATAGTCTTTTTTGATATTATATAATTTATCCTTGACATGTATTTAATTTATAAATCCTATTATTCTTTATGTTTAATTTCAAAATTTTAATGCTCTCAAGTATAGGTTACAAGTGCATTCTTTACATTTTTTCTCTTTCTTTTGTACTATTTTGTATGGGTGTCTTATATGCATTGCCTCAAACATATAATTTTGATTTCAATTTAGTTTTCTTGCAAGATTTAAACTTAAGCTTGTACTTAAAAAATATCATGTTATCCTTGCAAATGGATTTGTTGAAAAGACTTTAGAAACTTTCAAGCAAATGCAATTGGCAGTTGTCAAGCCAAATTCCACAACCTTCCCTCTACTTGTGCCAAAATGGGAGCTTAGGCTAGGGTATGGACATCAATCAAATCATCAAGGGGGAATTTTGCTATATGTTTTAGTTGCAATTGCAAGTGCCTTGGTAGACATGTATGCAAAATGTGGAAGGCATGTGAACTGTTTGATATAATGCCTCAAAAAAAATTGTTAACAGGTAAGGCTTTAGAAACATTCAAGCAAATGCATTTGGCAGGTGTCTGGTAGAAATGTATGCAAAATGTGGAAGCATAGACAAATCATGTTAATTGTTTGACAAATTTTTTAAATGGGTATGGAAAATCTTTCAAGCAAATGGAATTACCAACTGTTGCCCATCAAAAATTGGAGCTTTGAAACATGGTATGAACATTCATCAAAGCATAATATAAATTAAGTTCATTGAAAAGGCTTTAGAAACTTTCAAGAAAATGCAATTTCAATTTCAAATCTATTGTAAATTTCAACCATTTCACATCTCAGATTTTCCATTTAGGGTTTAAATTTTTTTTAAAATAAATTCAGTTTAAAACACAATTTCAAGTTCACCAACCTAGTGCTCACTGTGGAGGTCAAGGTTGATGAACTTGTCTTTCAAGATGGTGCAATTTTTTCCCCTACGTTCGCCGTCCTTCCCTATTCATGTTCATTTGTCATTCACGTTCGCCGCAACAAAAAAAGTCACTGTGAGCAGTGCGTATGATAGTGACAAATTTTTTATTTGATATGCCCTAATTTAGGGGGTTCGACCGAACCCCCATTCGATCGAATCCAATAAAGTATGATTTTTCCCTATGGTCATTGATGGGTTCAATCGAACATGGGGTTCAACCAAACTTATATGTTTGGTCGAACATCTAAGAGGGTTCAGTCGAACGTATAAGTTCGATCGAACTCCTTGATATAGTGAAAACCAAAAAAATGATAATTCCTTCCTCCTTATAATTGTAAACCACTATTATGCTTTAACCCTCCACCTATGTCTGAATTGTAATTTGTTTCACTTCGAAACTTGATTAAAGAAAAAATATTCAATAAAAAACTATCTAACCAATTGGAAGCACTAGATATCAGAGTTTCAAATCTAAATTCAAAATAATTAGAATTTTATTTTTCATGGAAAAAAAATTATGTGTTATACGGTGAGCATCACTCCTTAAAAATGTTGTTTTCTAAAAAAAACTAGTTTTTGAAGGAGATGAAAAAAGATATGCAATCTGATTCCAAAAATGTTGAAAAAAATATATTTAGAATCTACAGACAAAATGTCACAAATCACTAGTTTGCATCATCTTCAAATTCCTCACGGTTTAGCTGCTATAGGTACCCAAAAGTGAAGATTTAATTAGAAAAAAATATTTCAGTGTCCAGTTTGGCCAAAAATTGTAAACTAGTATTGTGGGATCACCCATAGTAGAACAGCATGAAAACATTTTAGGACATTTCAAGATGCATTAATGGTGTATCTTCAAACTCTATTTCTCTTAACACCAAAGCTTAAATTGAAAAAATAATGAATGTCAAACCCTTCATCCTAAACCTTTAACTACAAATATCAAACTCTGGAAACCACAAACATCAAACTCTCCGCCCTTAGGTAACTTGAAACCCTAGAATCAAATTTATAAGTTTATTATGTTCTAAACCCTAAACCACAAACTTTTATAACCCTAAAACATGCATCCTAAATCATAAACCTCAAAACCTAAACTAGGTAACCACTGCATTCTATAATTTACCCTATAAGACTTACATACCAAACCTATCTATAACTTAAAACCCTAAAAAAACATTTTATATTATTAAAACCTTGCATCCTTTGAATACTTGAATCCCAAATCATTTAAATTAAAAAACCCCAACCACCCACATGTTAAATCCTGTCAAACTTGAAATGTGTGACCTAAAACTCTAAACCCATTGAATCCTAAAAAATAACCTTCAACCCTAGTAATGCTTCCTAAACTATACATTGTAAATCCTAAACCACAAAATATAAGTGGAAGCCCTAGACACTTTAAATTTTGAACACATCTAACATCTAATTCAAAAGATGCAAACCGAGAGGATGTAGCAAACTCTTTAGACAATCTCTTCTTCTCACTTTTTTTTCACTTTCTTCTCACTATCCAAACTTTTATTATAATAGAACTTTGATGTAATTCTTTTATTAATCATCACAAATTGTGCAAATAGGCTAGAACATATAAACCCCATATAATTCAATTTTTCTGACGTACAATACTCTAAACCATCGAAACACTACTTGCCTAAATAAAATTTATACCCTAAAACATAAACTCCAAATATAAACCCTAAACCTTATTTACCTCTTCCCTAAACCGTGAAATATTATATATATTCAAAACCATAAACTCTCTCACTAGAAAATAAAATATATGAAGCTATACATATACATATCTTGTAATAGATGGTTGGGTGATAGGATATGGCATTATACTTGTAATGACTTGCAATGAACTTACTATTTGACTTCTTCTCATGTTTTGGATACAAAAAATATCAAGGAGGGATGACATGCTCTGTACCTAGAAATATGATATTTTCTATATAATCTAATAGAGATGGCAACATGTGACACACACCCCTTGAATTAGTTATGTAGATAACTTGTATAATTAATCATATTAGGTAATCAACAAGCCTACATGGGTTCAATGGTTACGTGCTTGAAATCTCTTGGAGATATAGCATAGAGTGGGTCCTTACTTAAAGAGTATTCTATGGTGTTAGCCTACCTTAATAATTTATAATATTTCTAGATATCTTGAATAATTAAATATCTTGACATGACTTGTAAGTCAATAAAAAATAAATAAATCTACAAAATTCAATTAAAGGTTGGATACTTTAACTCATATAAGTAAATTTTAATATATTTGAAATAGCATTCATTCTCCAAGTGTAGCCACACCAATTCATTAGAGATAAATGATTTCTTTGATAATTAAGGAAAATAAAAAGAATGTGGAAAAATGTGTGAATTACATGGAAATATTTAACCACTCAGGTTAGGGATGATGTGAATATTCAAATAGATAAAGTGTGTTTGTAATTCAATAAAAATTCTAAAATATACCTATTTTAAATCAGATACCACAATATATTAAACTTGAATATTAACATCTACTTCATTTTAAAATGCATCCCCACTAATACAATCATTGTTTTTTGTCAAACACATATGTTTTATTCATTGTCATGTACTCGTGCTCCTTTTTTAAACTCATTTGATAAGTATCCTTATCTTAAAAATATATGATATTTAATCTTATTTTTATACCTTTTTTGTAGTGATTCATTGTTGAAGTTTGAATTTTTTCTAAATTGTTTTTCCTCACTTATATCTATATACATCTACTTCATTTTAAAATGCATCCCCACTAATAAAATCATTATCAATATCACTCCTACAACTTTTTTGTCAAACACATATGTTTTATTCATTTGCATGTGCTAGTGCTCCTTTCTTTCAACTCATTTGATAAAAATCCTTATCTTAAAAATTATGATATTTAATCTTATTTTTATACCCTCTTTTAGTGATTCATTGTTGAAGTTTGTTTCTTCTAAATTGTATTTTCTAACTTATATATATACATGCATATATAAGTGTATGTATATATATGTATATATGTACACATATATACATACACCCTTACATATACATACAAACATATATTCATATATACATATATATGTTATATTTGTATATATATGTATATATGATTATATATGTTTGTATATATATATGTATGTATGTATGTATGTATGTATGTATGTATGTATGTATGTATGTATGTATGTATGTATGTATGTATGTATGTATGTATGTATGTACATGTATATATGTATATATTTGTGTATATATATGTATGTATATATGTATATATGTGTGTGTGTATATGTATATGTTTCTCATTATTTACATTTCTTGACAAAATAAAAACTCATTTTTTAATTTTATGTTTTAATTTACAACACAAACAAGCCATCTTTAATGAATCATTTTTACACATTTGATGATATCATGTTTACAATGCCATCATAAGTTCTCCACACATAGTGCGAGGAAGATATTTATACAATACAATCTAAGGAAAACTCTTACTTTATTAATCGAGGTGTCTAAATGAGACATATTAAAGAGAAATACATTCATGTGAAAAATCATCATTTTAACAATAAAATAAGGTTAAGGCTCTATCAAAAAAACTAAAGTTCATAAGGAAAATATATTATACATTTTGAATTTGATTATTTAATAATAATTGCATTATTTGATTTGATCAAAAATTGGACTAAAATACTCTACAAATTAATCTTTCACAATGGATAATATCATAATCAGGATATTTAACAACTACACTACCATGTTATTCATTTACAATGTTCAATTTTCCAATACTCCAATAATAATCAACATCGACAAAAAAAATTGGTTTGGTTTTGTTTTGTTGTTTTACTTTTTCTTTCCATTCTTTGTGGGTAATTCAATTTGGTTTTGGTGGCTAATTGTAGAAAAGTTGAATGACATTTCGTCATAGATTGATAAACATCATGCATTTTGAATGCTCATTATTTATATTTCGTTTATTGATCAGTTTCTCTATGTGATTAAATGATAATTTGATTTGTATAAAATCATGTAAATTATTATAATTCAAAATTTATGAAGGAATAAAAATGGGAAATGTGTGTGTGTGAAATGTGGGAGAGTTAGCAAATCAATACTAAAGCACAAAAACATCAATGAGACGTATTATATTAAATATTTGAATCAAAGAACTACTCTATTTTGCAGTTAAACAAATCTTTAAAAATGTTCCATTGTTCTATATTCTCAAGGATTTACTAATGATATCTTGAGAAACGAGATGTTCTAAATGCAAGAAATCTAAGTTCCTACATGAAACTATGTGATGAAAGCTATGATGCTATGATAATGGAGATATTGATAAATGGATAATGTTGCTAAACTATGTGATACAAATGTTGTGATAAGAAGTTAAAATGATTCTGCATATGCTCAAATGACCATCGATATGATGAACTAAAATGAAACTATAAAGCAAGACATGAAATAAAATGCAACTATAAAGAAAAACATGATTCTAAGTTAACATGATGCTACAATACAAACTTCTTAAAATGCTAAACAATGCTAACTACAAACTCCAAATGCTCCAAAGTTATTCCTGCATAATAACTCTACTCAAATGTGGGATGCAAAATACTATAGCAAAGGGTTGTATTTATAGAATTTTCCAAGCATCTTGTGATGTGGCAACGATCGACGATCCAAATTCAAACATGAGGAATGAATAGTTGAGATGGACAGAATCAAGAAGAATGTTCCCTTGACCAAAGACAACATGCCAAATGGATGAAGGAATTAAGTGTGTGAGAAAAAGACCATGTGTTCAAAGTTTGTTGAAGATAATTCTAATTAAAAATTAGAATTATTTAATTTCATATGACCTTGGTAAGGTGGCATGAAAAGTTGTACAGACATGTTCTTGTATTCCAAATTTGGGATTAGTAAAAATTAATTAAATAAAACATTTACTATAGAATTTTTTTTATTTAATTAAATTAGAGGAATGTGATTTTAGATTTGGAGAATTAGAAGATATGAACTATATAAATAAATTGAGAATTTATTTATAAGTAGATGAAATATTAATTAAATAACTAGTATTTAATTAATTAAATATCTTGACCGATTTTAGGTGTATACATTTTTTCCCCTCTTTGAAGTAATTTGTTTACATGCTGCTTCAAAGAAAATTTTGATACTAATGCCAAGAGAAAAAAAAAAATCCGATGCCCCAGACGTTGATTTTCAAGTGATGATGAATATATGCCCCCTCGAAAGATAAATCAGTCAAGTTTTGAATTTTTAGGATTTTTTGGAATTTTTAAAAATTTTGATGATTTTTCGATAATGTGATGATGATCTCAAAATTTTTTGATTCAAAAATGATTTATCTCTTGAAAAATGATGTTGTAGTCACCTAGTGATGATTTTATGAGTTAAAGCCCCTTTCAAAATAAAATAAAACAACCCCATAAAAATGCCACTTAATTAACCTTAAAAGGCTAGAAAGTGTGATTAGAAGTTCATTTGAGCATTTGTGATTTTGAAAAATTGAGCATGATTAGCAATTTAGAAATTTGGAGTAGAATGGTGATCCCCTACCACATGCATCAGTTCAAGCGGGTCAGGTGTCACAACCGCCTGACGGCGTATGGTCCTCTGGTATGTACCCCGAAAACTACCTCGTAATTTGTGCATTTCAGTTTTCCCTCCATTTTCTCATTTAAATTCGGCTTGTGTTAGTTTAGTACATAGGGTCACCACAATAGCGCATGCAATGTCTGTTATAGTGCATAAAATAAAGTAGCTCTTAGGGTTAGTGATTTAGCACATAAGATAAATGAATTAGCGCATAGGTTCCTATAGCACATAAGTGACCCGAAGCAGCACATTCATGAACTATTTTAGCGCATTGATGAATTTACTACTTAGAGGAATTGGTTTAGTGCATCAATGAAATGATGTAGTGCATAGGATGAATCAGCGCATCGGGTCTTTGTTTCGGCGCATCAATCAAATGAAATGGTACATTGGATACTTCAGTGCATAGAACCTCTACTCTAGCGTGTTGATGAATTTCTTTGGCGCATAGAGTTTTTTAGCGCATAGAAAGACTCTTGTAGTGCATTGGTGAGATTTTAGACCAGATTGATGATTTTGTTGATTAGACCCCTTGATTTCAATGATGTTTTATCGTGACAACCTTTGATTTGATGATGATTGATGATGTTGATAGATTAGTTGTCCATTGATCTCATGATAGGTGAGATGCAATGATTGATATTGATAATTGACCTCATGATAGGCGAGGATTAATGATAGTTTGATTGATTGATAAACCTCATGATAGGCGAGGTTGAATAATTGATGAACCTCATGATAGGAGAGGTTGAATTGGTTGATGAAACTCATGATAGGCGATGTTGATTGATGAACCTCATGATAGGTGAGGTTGATTGATTAACCTCATGATAGGCAAGGTTGAATTGATTGATGAACCTCATAATAGGCGAGGTTAAATTGATTGATTAATGCTCAAGAGGTTTGATAAAAGTCTCACCAGAGCTTATTAGATTGATAGGCTGATTGATTTTTGATTGATTGATTTACTTATTGATGTCGATTGATTGATTAGTTGATTTGAGATATTTTGTAATGATAGGAGCCTTTGACGAGTCTACATATTAGAGATCATCTTCCAACGACGTGGGATTTGATTCCACACCTAACACTTCTTGATGTAGTCATGATTGTGTGATGCGGATTATCATCTCTTATTGATATGCCATAGATTAGGATCAACAGGGGGTTGCTAACAGCTTTAGCAGAGAGGTCACACAGTGAGCATAACACCTTCCATTTTCCCACTGGGGAGATCACAGTGACTCCAGAGGATGTATATCAGATTCGACAGATTCCTATGGTTGGAGAGCTTGTGTTATATGATTCTCAAGAGCGGGGCGGGACTGATGCACTGTGCAGGGAGTTTAAGGATGAGCATATATTCGGCGATGAGATTCCTTGGAGGGATATGCTTGATGCTTAAGCCACTTTTCTTGCTATTCTTGCTAGATTTATTGGAGGGTTTCTTTGTCCTGATTACAGGTCAAAGGGACTGTCAGTTGGATGGGGATGGATCTTGGAGAGCATGATTGCATAGAGCAAGAGATATGCATGGGGTTGTTGTATGCTTGCACATTTATATCATGACTTACACCAGGTTGTTTATCTACGAGGGGCGAGTTTATTAGTTGGGGTCACATTTCTTTAGGTTTGGGCCTGGGAGCATGTAGCAGTTAGTCAACTAGTTGGAGAGATACAGTGTCCTGCCATGAGGCCACATGTACATATTTATGTCAGTCGACTTGCTCAGCATAGACTAGGAAAACTAGAGTACTGGAGGAGGACACTTGATGATTTGGATTCTGTGGTATGGCGGTCATACCTTGATTGTGAACAGTGGTCAAAGGACAACATTGAGATGTCATTTTTGTGCTAGTCGATATACCTAATTGGGAGGACTCGGTTTATCATTGAGAGATTTTTGTTGACGAGAGTACTGAGGTAGTATGGTAGGGTTCAAGGTATGCCCTAGGGAGTGGCCCATTATGCATGACGATGACAGGATGCTACGGAGTGGGGACCAATTTTTTGTTATGATGCAACAGTTCAAAATATCCAAGGGTTACAAGCCGTCATTTGGGAGGTGCATCAAGAGATCACCGATGTGTCGATATCGGAGGAGTATGCACAGTACATGTTCCTACATCCATTCCCACAGATTACTATCCCAGATGAGCCAACACCCTTGCTAGAGGAGGAGGGGGTAGTAGGTCATAGACAAAGGCACCAGAGAGGGGAGGAGGAGTCAAATAGTAGTGATGACGGGCATGGTGATGGATATGGAGGAGGTGGAGATGATGATGGGGGTGATGGGGGAGGAGATGAGGGTGGAGGATGGCTAGGTCTCGATGTTGGAGAGTTGAGAGTGCCTCGCAAGAGGTGATCATTAGTTGACCCATCTGAGCAACGTGTGGAGATTAGACTACCATCGCAACAATATCAGACACATATAGTTGCTTTATAGGTGTAGGTTCAGATGTTGCAGGTTCAACTAGAGCAGGTATAGGCTTTGCTCACATAGCCATAGGGACAGATCCATACATTGATGATTGAGAGGGATGCTGCGAGGCAACAGGTACAACAGGTACAGGCCCAACTCGCATTAGTATAGGCTCAGAGCCAGGGACAAGTATAGATGCAGGGGCAGATTTCCACACTAACTACTAAGAGAGACAACCTAAGACAGCAAGTGGAGTAGGCCAAGGGTGTCTTTGAGAGATTACAATAGGCTGTAGTGGTTGTCGGTTCCTCAGATTATTTCAGAGAGGTTTGTCATACCACTCAAGAGGTCGAGTTCTATAGAGTTCGATATCATGATGTGGATCCTCCAAAGCAGCGAGAGAGTTTTGCATAGTCTCGATCAGGCAAGTCTTGGCCTCAAACCATGGGCATGGGTGTTACCCAGCTACTTCCTAGAGATAGGAGAGATCTTGGTGCAGGTCCATCAGGTGGAGGAGATACTGGTCCATCTAGTGGGGGAGGCCCTGGTCATGTGATGCTAGCACCATCTGGGGGGAGCACAACATAGCTCTGATTTTTAATTTTCTGATGTACTTTGGACATGTATACACTGATGTATTTTAGACATTGATGATGCACCTCTTGATTTCACACTATGATACACTGCCAGTTTTTATATTGATGTATCTCTTTATACCCTTGGATACACTTGTACACTTTGACATTATGATTTTCAAGTTATATGATATGCTGCAATGATTATGATCTATGTGTCTATATGTTGTTTATATGATGATGATCATGATGATTATGATGGATGTATTTGATTTCTATTTTATATGTGCTATGTGATGTTCTATATGATGATGATATGATATGATATTTTATGGATTCAAATGATGATGTAGTTGATGTGTTATGATTTTATGATGCTTTATGAATGATGCCTATGTAATGGACTTTATTATGACAATGAAATGTGATGCATTTTATGTTTTTGTACTTTTCTAATACAAATAAATGATGCAATCAATGAATGAATGATGTATGAAATGATCCCATGAGGGTACATAGTTCTATGTGTTTATGATGTTTATATGATGATGTTTATATAATGAGGATGCTTATGTGATGATGATTATGGGATGTATGCATTGATCATATGATAATGCATGCAATGATGATATGATAATGCATAAAATGATGATTATGTTATGTATGCAATGATGATTATGTGATGTATGCAATGATGATTATGTGATGTATGCAATGATGATATGATAATGCATGATTAATGATTCTATATGCTTTATGGGTGATGCCTATGCTATGTGAGATGGATTTTGATTATGTAAATGATGTGTGATGATATGTGATGTTTATATTGATTATGTATGGATGTAATGATGATGGGATGATATATGGATGATGTTTTATAATATGTAAGATTAATTGTGATTATGTGTTGCAAATGATTATGCTTAACTGAGTTAGCAAGACTTCAAAACCTCTGGGGTCTTAAGCTTAAATGAGTGAATCTATCCAACTTCCAAGAGTTGTGGGAAGGTTGACATCAGTTGATTATTTGTTAAGTTAAGCTTCACAAAACTTGACATATTTCCCAACTCTCTTGGAAATCTAAAGAGACTCACTCATTTAAGC
>VDFB02316229.1:0-16683 GCA_007258455.2 Sequoia sempervirens
GTTACGTCCTGTGGAGGGACGCTAGATATATAAGGAAAATGACGTAGTTGGCTTCTAGATATGTCACGTGACAAGATTTGTTCTAGATATTGACGTTCCACCTTGCATCTTACGGTGGCGATTGAAAAACAATATGTCGTTCAATTTATGTATGAATAGGAAATTCAACTACTATCCCCGACCCATGGCACTCCCTTAAGTATAGTATGTGTGAGGATCATGAAGACCAAGACCACTAGATTTTTGGGATGAATATAGGGGAGAGGACCCACTACGTGAGCATGTTTAAATAGTTGTGATAGTAGTTGTTTAAATAATGTCCAATATTTTTATCAATATTGGACCAGTAGTTGTGACTTTAAAGTTGTTAGTGTTGATGATGACTACTCATAATTAAACAAAATGTATTCCATTTATCTGAAAAGCAATCAATCATGTGATTCTGCATTAGCACTCAATTAAACATGTTGTGAATGTACAAGTATTGGTCTCACTTTTTTTTGGGCCTTTTTGGACACCTTGATAAAAAGCATGCTGATGTGGCATCATATTTGATGATGTCGACCTAAAACCTTAGTTATAAGCAGGAGACTTGCCAAGTAAGCTGCTGTAAAAAAATGGGAGTGATTTGAAATTTCCACGTAGGATAATTAGAAGCGCGAAGTTAGGGTGCTCAACTAATGGGTCCTCTCCCCTAGTGAAGCAATGAAGAAGTTATCATGTCTTTCTTCTTATCCCACCCAGACTAAAGGAATCCTAGAATGAGTTGAGTGAGTTATTTAATCAATTCTTGGAGGGAAGCTAACAATTTGAGACATGAGCATGGCTTGCAAGGATAGTCTTATTAGCCATTGAAATGTGATCAACAATAGAAAGAAACTTGTTACTCAATAATTTTGAAGTTTTTTTTTGAGTTTTTAGAAAATCATTTGTGAGATCCCAAGGTAAAGGGAATGTCTAAGATATCTTGAGATTAATATGTTTAGATTTTTTGATATGATTGCACGTAACATTTTTTAACATCAACATTTTGAATCATACTCAATGATCTATCATCAAGATAAGATAGAGACAACGAAGAGAATGATGGATCATGGAGTATGATCAGAACCATTGATGTTTAAAAATGTTACATAATCAAATCTAAAAATCTATGCATATTGATATCATGAATGGTGGAAAATTCATGTTGTTATTTTGATGAAAAAGGGACCCTAAGTTTAATGCATAGATCACTAAGATCATTCATTTTTCAATGAACATTAGGATATAGATCAATAAGGAGATTAGATTGTCTTGCAATCTAAAAGGTGAGTCAATTAGCCTTGGATCTAATCCTTTAATGTTATGGAAATTGATTGAAATTGATTTTATTGTATTGACTTGGTGAAACTATCAGACCTAATCTCTCTATCCCTTTCAATCTATTCCTCCCTCTTTATTTGTCCCTCCCTCTCCTTCATATCCCTATATGTTGATGACGAGATAAGTTATTTGTTAATGTGAAACAAATTAGGATTCAGTATATATTAAATTGAAAAGAAAGAAATCCTTCTCCTTCCTAATAAATCTCTTTCATCTAATGACTAAGTAAATAATTCTTATAAGAAGTATACAAAATATTAGTCTTTCTTAATGTGTGTAATCTTTGAATAAAAGAGATTTTAAAATACTGAGAATTAATAGGATCTCTTATTGAACCCATTATGCAATTATCTTTGATTTTAAACCTTGTTTATAATTTTGAATAATGTGAACATATATTTAATGGTAACAATTTGCATGTGATCTAGGCTTTTAAGCCTTGATAATTTGGGGTGAGTTTTCATACCAATTATGGGTTGCATTTGATTGTGATCCATGCTTATAAATATTAGGAATGTAGGATGAGTTGTAGTGTATCAATTATGAAGTAAATTTTATTGAATACAGTCCACACTTAAATTTTTTAAGACAATGGAGAATATGTATGGTACTAATTTAACTATTTCCATGTTTAAAAGCTTGATAAAGTGACAAAAGTTGTATGATATTGATGATAGGTTATATACTTAACCATGTTTCCTATTGATAAACCTTTAATATGTCAAGTGAGTTGCAATATACCTATTATGCAAATTACATTTGACTTTGATGATCCACAATTATGAATTTTAAACATGTTAAGTGAATTGTCATATACCAATTATGGGTTACATTTGACTTTGATCCATATTTACAAATATAAAGAATGTGAGGTAAATTTTAGTTTATTGATTGTTTATCGCATTTAACTATGATCCATGTTAAAAAATATTAAGAATGTTGAGTTAGTTCAAGTCTATCAAAATGGGATTGATTTTTCCACTTATTACACACATTAGTTTAAACAAGATGGAAAATTAGTTTTTATTTCATCACAATAAATGATAAATTGATTAATGATCTCATATAATTTTTATTTACCAATAATTTATAAATTGATGTTGTTGGTATATTTATTATCTTAGATTTTGTGTAGGTTCTATTTATTTTTATGTTTATTTTAAGTGGTATAGAAGTGATCCAAGACATAAAATTATCTTGTAATTCATAGGATTGATTTGTGAGACTATAAAAATGTAAAACTAGATTCACTCTCATCTCTAGTATTCAGAAAGTATTGTAAGGACATGTGGCTTATATAAATATGTAAAGAGAAGTTATCAAATTTTAAGGTCAAGTTCTTATTGATCAACCCTCTTGTTAAGTCAATTTTACAACCTTAAGAAAAATTTGGAAGATAAGCAAGCATGTAACGTCCTTTACATTGATTTTACTATACATGCCTTCATTTTATGCTTCAAATTGAAGTGTTTGAATATAATTATTTCTCCTTTTAGTTGCCTTATATTTATATGATTTAGGATGATCCTCATATTGCATAAATGAATGTATTTAAATGTACAAAGAATTAACAAATAGCTACACAAAGATGTACCAAGTCAACTTCAAACATTAATGGTAGAAAAGGGTGGGAGTGAGAAATTTTGAACTTAAAATAACTGTAGGACCAATCTCATTTAGGTCATGATCAAACTTGAGCTCCATGAGAATGACTACAAATAGAGAAATGCAAATCTTTGGATTAGGGTTAGGTGTATTGATGTTTCAATTAATAATAAGGTAAACTTGTGGAAATAGGTGCAAATGGAATTGGGACAAGGTTGAATGTATGAAAATGCATAGAGTTTAGAGTAAATAGTGATGGATAAGGATTGGGAAATAATCCAAACTTAACACAAGAGTGTGTCGATTATTATCATGTAATTATATCCTCATTTCATCAAAATGGGCTTAAAACTAAATGGGATAGGGCATGAAAAATATTTGATCTCCTCTATATTAATACAAAATCCTATACTATTACCCATACTTCTATCATATAATCATATAAATTAATTAGAAATATAATGAATATTTTAAAATATTATTTATTGATATACTATTATATTATAAATTAAACTAAATACACACGAAAAATTATCGATAAAAATTAATTTATATTACACATTCTTTTTAAAATAAGATGAATTGAGGTTAAATAGATCAAGTAAAGTATACATGAGGGAATAATGATTATGGTTGAGGCTGGGGAGATCAAGGATTAAGGGATAGAAGTTTTAAAGATCAAGGTTCATAATATTAGGGGGTTTAACTTTAATCTAGTCAATTTGAGACAACAAGGGCATTGAATCGATAATTTTTTAATTTAAGGCTAAGGGTTTAAGGACTTGTACCTAGGGAACATTGATCAAGCGTGTATCATATAATTGACATTAACAATATGTGATCATTTTAAAGCACTCAACTAGTTCAACATTAGGACCTCTAAGACAAGTGACATTAAACAACTTGCTCAACATTCAACCAAAATAATAAGTCTAGGGGGTCAAGGAGTAAGGAATAAACTAGTTAAGTTTATCACGTCTTGTCAAAATCTAAGGCCTTTAGTTTGATAGATGAGGAGGAAGAACTCAAAAGTTGAGGATTCAACCAATAAAAATATATTATATGAGCTTCTAAACTTAAATGCATAATTGTTTCAGCCAAAATTTTAAATTCCAACCGATTTTTAAGTCCTTTCGATGCCTCCATCATATTTTTAAAGGATTCATAATTTAAAAATCAAACAAATTTATATTTAAAATATTTGCGAAGTAATCAAAGGTGAATTCTTGGGAGATCTAAACAATGTTGAGAATTTCATAGATGTAGAACTCAAGCATATATATGACATTATAAGTAAAAGAAGAGTAATTTAAATTTTCTAGAACATTAGAGGTGAAGTGGCATGAGTGAGCATGCTACACATCTTATGATATTGATAATCATTTTTTAGGGGTGATGTTAATTTCTTTTTTATCACACTTTAAGTTAAGGTTAGAGAAAATCCTATCACATGTTAGTGCCATTTAAGATTGATTGATTTTTTCGAACTGATAATGTTAATGTCTTAAATGTTTCTAATTGTTCATTAAACACTTGGTTTCAAACCCAACCATGCACTCATAGTGTAGGCCACTATGATTTATGCTCTTAAGATCCATGAGATTGCACCATAGAAATTGTGAGATTATTTTAAGACGAATCTAGATTACATCTATTTTTTTTTTGTTGATCTTTTCTAAGTTAATTTACATTTAATAATAATACCTAATGCATAGTCCTCAGCTAACATTCACTGTACTTCCGATACAACAGCGGAAAATCGGTGGCACGTGATCTGAACAAGTACCGAAAATTAAACAAGTAACGGCTAGCCATGTGGTAATCTGATTACAGTAAAAGTTGTACGCTACTCAAAGAATAGAGTCTTGAAAAATATATTGTACCAAGCGCTTACATAAATGAAATGTCAGTACTAAGAATTCTTTCGCTGCAATATAACTGTACAATTTGTAGTGGAGCACTGCTGGAAGTACTTACTAAGAATCAAACGAAAATATAGACCGTGCATGTTAATTACTGGAATACCCAACAAATTACATCTGTGACTGTGTAGGAAGTACAATAAATCAAACAAACAAAAAATGGACAGCGATGTTAAACAGTAAATAAATATCCAGCAAAGTACAACTATAACACCTTCCACATTGGTTGGTATTGTACAATCTGAACACAAATATGGGATAAAAAAAGACTCAGTGGCTCACAGACCCCAATAAAACTACCCAAAATGAGTAATACTTATACGTTTATCCAAGAAACATGGTGAAGTGTCATTTTCAGTCTAGCAAAGTGTCATTTTGTTGCTGTTTTTTAAAAGGCCCGTAGCTGCTCTTTTGGTGCTGTTACAGGCCTTTTTCATAGGCTGAGTGATTATTGTTCTGATAGAGCTTTTTTTGTTTTTTGCTCTGTAATTGTTTAAAGAAGTATTGACTTAATTAAATTTTTTACTAGTCAAAAAAATTAAAATAAAAGTAGAGTAAATTATTTTGGATAAAAATTACACACTGGATAGATATAGGCTTCCATTAGAGAAAATTATAATTAATATAATGCAGCAGACACAAACTACCCAACATAATCATTTCGAAGAGGCTTTTTAAGAAAAAGATTTTTCAAGAGTATTGAGTGGTTTTGTTTATTTTGTAGTGTATTTTAAGATTAAAAGTTTAAGTTGAAGTTGGTTATCTCATGAACTTTATTATATTGTATATTCAATCCAAAATATTATATAAATATAAAATGATAAGAAAATGAATTGGTGAGAATTAAAAAATTTCAGATGTGGTAGAAATTTCTAGCTGCATTCTAAATACACTCCCTTTAAGTAACAAACTAAAATTTAAGAGATTATTTTTATGAGAAAAAGATTCTAATTAATATTGTAGATTTTTGTTTTGTTTCATGAGATCCCCTACTCCATAAAATAGTCCTTGAAACCCTTCCTTATGCACCTTTAATAAATTGATAAAGATGAGTTAAGATTTATTCATAAATGAGTTATTTGAGGTGCTTTGATGTCACCATTTCTTTAATCTTAATTTCCTATCAAGAATTTTGTGTGGGATGGTGTACATGTACTCCAAGCTTCCTGGAATGAATTTGCACCATACATGTCCATAATTTGAATCCTTTCAGTGAATACCCCAATTTAAAAGTTTGTTTATAATTACCATTACATGTAACTATTATTTTTTATAAATATGAAATTTTATTCTTAATCATATACTAATTTAGATTATTTATTAGTACTTGCCGTGAGGCATACTATTGCAATGAGTTTTATTTTTTTCACTTAATTAGTTATTATTAAACTTGCTTTCAACCAATCAAAATCAATGATTTTTTTGAAAAATAAAATAAAATTCAATTTTATAAAAGTGAATTTGTAGATTATTTAAGTTTACAAATTATAAAAAATATTTTTTGACCATATGATTGGTTAAAAAAGTTGTGTGTGTTATTGACAGATTTTAAGGAAAAATAAAGGTGAACTATTCTTGTGCCTAAATTTTTAGGAATAAAGTTTACTTTTTCAACATAAATAATAAATAATATATTTTCATTTTAGATATTCTTAGAATCCAATGCACTCTCCTCTTGAAATGAAGACCATAATTATTGCTGCTACTACCAAGACCACTGATATTTTGACTATTCCACTCCAGCTTTCCACGCACCTGCCCCCATCTCTTGCCATATGGACATCCGAGGATTAAGCTATCATGCATATAATGACTATTAGGAAAGAGTTTATCTTTGACTTTGCAACAATAGGAAACCATTAATTTTTAATGGGTTTGGATGTGGCTAGGCAGCAGTGTTAGTGGAGAAAGCTAACTCCTAGACAAAATTCACCTATGTATATAACATATAGAATATGTTATATCGTACCCATACCATGGTGGGGCCCATGGTGGACAAAAGACCCGCGACGGAAAAGTGGTCAGACGGAAAAGTAGCCGGCGGAAAGACTTGACGACCCAACGTTAATGTCTCGTCACCAGGAAAACGTGTCAATGCTAGTGGGTTTTCAAAATAATTGTTCAGTGTGGATGGACAAAAATCCAAAAACGTGGCATTCAAAGCCATTATTTACAAATATCAAAAAGCCCAAACGAGGTCCCATTTTCTCCATTTTTGGACAACTTTTTGGTGGATAGCAACGGGAAGAGTTGCAGGCGTTCAGAGCTCCTTAAGGTATGTATATCCACTTTGTGTATGTGTCATTTTGCCATTTTTCCATGAACACTGAAGAAACAAACAACTATTTTTTGTGGGGTTTTCGTTTTGTGATTTTCTATTGAGGGTTTTTTAATTTTTGTTTCCTCTCGTCTGCTGGTTTTGAAAATTTACGGTTGCTGAATGAAATAGATGACAACCCATCATGGAAATATGAGTGAAATAACTGAATAAGGATTAAAGAGACCACAAACCATTGTGAAAATCAAAATAATTGAATAAGATTTACATAAACCACAAACTATTGTGAAAATCACATAAAGCCCAGAACGTCACCATTGTTCACATTCTTATTTTGAATGTTGCATGGTTTTTGTTGGGAAAAGGGCTATTTAGTTGAAATGCAGGTTTGATAATGTTTTTTTGTGTTGAGGGCTTTTTAAATTTTTGTTTCATTTCCTCTCTGTATGCTAGTTTTCAAATTTTGCCATTGTCGAATGAAATAAGAAACAACCCAGTGTGAAAATATGAGTGAAATTACTAAATAACATTTATAAAAAGAAGAATCTGTGGGTTTTGCAATGAAATGCTATATTTTGAAAATCACATAAAACCTAGAATGTCGCCATTGTTCACATTGTTATTTGGAATGGATAAAAAAGCACAAAACATGGCATTCAAAAATTCACAAATAGCAAAAAGCCCACACAACATCCCATACTTCATTTTTGAAAACACACTGTCTCCTAAAACTCAGACTGTTGTAAAACCCTTTAGAAGCAACAACCCAATTGGTTACTCACCCCTTACCTCAATTTGGTATGTTTTGTGATTGTGTGGAGAACCGTTTGTGATTTTGATAGTAGGAATGTAATGAAATTGGAAAACAACAAGTATTATGAAACTTGCAAGGCACAGTGTTATAGATTGTTTGATGTGTTGGAAAACATACTATCCTATGTTCACCATAGTTCACATTGTTATTCAGAATGGAGAAAAAAGCGCAAAACATGGTGTTCAAAATAATAATATGCAAATAGCAAAAATCCCAGATGACATCCCATTGTTGCCACCATTTTATACATTGTA
The DNA here is from genome assembly GCA_007258455.2 of Sequoia sempervirens. Classification (NCBI taxonomy): domain Eukaryota; kingdom Viridiplantae; phylum Streptophyta; class Pinopsida; order Cupressales; family Cupressaceae; genus Sequoia; species Sequoia sempervirens. The sequence continues at coordinate 8,239 of VDFB02316229.1, forward strand.
GTTTTGGAAAATACAGTGTTTCATAAAGCTGAGTGTTGTAAGGGCCTTTAGAAGTAACAACGCAATTGGTTACTCACCCCTAAACTCAATTTGGTATGTTTTGTGATTGTGTGGAGAACCTTTTATGATTTTGATAATAGGAATGTAATGAAATTTGAAAACAACGGGTATTAGGAAACCTGCAAGACACATTGTTATACATTGTTTGTTGTGTTGGAAAACACTGTCCTATGTCAGTTAACTATTACCACCTTTCTTGGACATTTGGTATTATTTGTCGGTACAGTTCAAGTGTTATTTCAATTTGTTCATCTGATTGGAACAAAATGCCCCGACGGAAAAGAAGGTCGAATGGACAAATTGCACTGATGGAAAGTCTTGATGGTCGGACATTAACTCCGACCTACTGTGGCCTGTCCCGTCGTCGAGAAAATGTGTCAGGACTGATGGATTTTCAAAATCATATTTTGGAATGGACAAAAACCCAAAAAATGTGGCATTGAAAACCATTATTTGCAAATAGCAAAACAAGGTGCCAAGAATGTAATGAAATTGGAAAGCAGTAGGTATTATGATACTTGCAAGGCACAATGTTGTTATAGATGGTTTGCAGTGTTGGAAAACACACAGTCCCATTTTAGTTAGTTTGTTATGAAGAGTTTTATTTCGTTACTCCAAGAATGTAATGCAGTCCACTTTCAAATTTTGGAACAACTCTTTGGTATAGTCCAAATGTCATTTCGGTTTCTTTATCGGATTGGAACAAATAAAATGCTCGCATTATTTGTAGTGTTGGAAAACACACTATCTCTTCTCACTTGCAGAGGGTTTTAGAATAGTATATGCATTGCTTGTTTCTTAACACCTAGGGTTTTCCAACATGCATTCTTACTAAATAGAAACAATGTCTTCAAGACCTTTTTGTAATATAGACAGTCTCAATGTATTCAAAAGCCCTTAAAAAATTTATAAGGACTTTTAATTTGGGTGAAAATTGCATTTAAATTTTGCATGACTGAAAAAAAAGTGCACAAAATAATTGTAATTTGGAAAACACAATCTTGGGTTTCAGTTATTTTAGTGTTGTATTTGATGAAATAGCACATATGTCATTTAAGGGGGACTCTATTAACCCTCGACACATAGTGTGATTCATAGTACACACTTCATTCTCTTTTGCAATAATTCATGTTGGAAAACCCTAGGTGTTAAGAAACAAGCAACCCAAATAGTGTTGTAAAACCCTCTGCAACACTATTGGATAGTACCTGTCACCTCAATTTGGTTGGTTTTCTCCTCCAACTTGTCCATGTCCACTCAAACTTTCAACTTTCCCTATCAATGTGCAGACTGGAAACAAATAGTATTTTCACATTTCTCTATCGAAACAGAAAAGGCCCAATACCTGCAACTATCACTGGGAAAACGTGTCAGCGCTGGCGAGTTTTCAAAAATAATTTTTTGGCATGGACAAAAATCCAAAAACGTGGCATTTGAAACCATTATTTGCAAATATCAAAAAGCCCAGAAAAGGTCCCATTTTCTCCATTTTTGGACAACGATGTTTTGGTGGATAGTAATGGGAAGAGTTGCAAATGTTCAGAACTCCCTAAGGTATGTATATCCACTCTATGTATGTGTCATTTTTCTATTCTACCATGAACACTAAAGAAATGAACAACTATTCATTGCTAGAAATAGTATTTTTACCTTTCTTTCTTGAAATAGAAAAGGCCCAATACCACGAAAAAAATAGTATTTTCACCTTTCTTTCTCGAAACATAAGAGGCCCACGTCATTCCCTTCCACTTTTCTTGTGCCAGACAGAAGAAACTTGTTGACAAAGTTAAGCCGCTTTCCTTTTTTGCTGGCAACATGCGGGAAACCCAACAGATGACACCATTAACTCCTACCTAACCATCGTCGGACGTTTGCTCCCATCTGTTGCGTTACTCAATGATTGCTCGTCTGGTAGGCCCATCACTATGACATCTCATCATGTTATGTATGTTTCCATGTATGTTGTTATGTATGTTTTTCATGCGTTTTTGTATGTACATAGATGCTTTTTGTCTAGTAGTTAGCTGGCTCCTATGCTCCAACAATGTAATGAAGTTCAGTTTCAAAGTTTTGAACAACTCTCTACTACAGTCCAAATGTCATTTCACTTTCTTTATCTGATTGGAACAAATAAAATGCTTGCATTATTTGCAGTGTTGGAAAGCACACTATCTCTTGTCACTTGCAAAGGGTTTTAGAACAATACATGCATTGCTTGTTTCTTAACACCTTATATTGAGACATTGTGTTTTCCAATATTGCAAATAATGTGAGCACTTATTTGGTTGAATCAGATGAGGAAAATGAAAATGCCATTTTGATGCCATGTTACATACATAGATGATTTTTGTTTAAGAGTTAGCTTTGTCCTGATTGGAACAAATAAATTGCTTGCATTATTTGCACAGTTGGAAAACACACTGTCTCCTCTCAGTTGTAGAGGGTTTTACAGCACTATATATATGGAGACAGTATGTTTTCCAAATCTGCAAATAATGTGACCATTTATTTTGCTTAAATCATATGAGGAAAGTGAAATGCCATTTTTATGTCATGTTACATATATAGGTGCTTTTTTGTCTAAAGTTGAAATAAGCTAGACAAAATGCACCTAACATTACCATTTTCCACATTTTTCATTTCTCGAGTTTGGTGGGTGGGAGGGATGCTCCGGCGAGGAAAATGGAGTTGTAGGCAGTTGAACCACTAGAAACCCCTCAAATGCATTGCTCGTTGCAGTGCATAGGCATTTTCCGCATTTTAATTTTGTAGTTTGCTGACTGGGGAGGGACTTACGGTCAAGATGGAGACAGTGTGTTTTTCAACACTGCAAATAATGTGAGCATTTATTTGGTCGAATTAAATGATTGCATAGTTGGAAAACACACTGTCTCCTCTGAGTTGCAGAGGGTTTTACAACACTATATGGGTTGCTTGTTTCTTAACACCTTATATGGAGACAGTGTGTTTTCCAACATTGCAAATAATGCGAGAATTTATTTGGTCGAATTAGATGAGGAAAATGAAATGCCATTTTTATCTCATGTTACATACATAGGTGCTTTTTGTTTATGAGTTAGCTTTCTCTTGATTGGAACAAATGAATTGCTTACATTATTTGCATAGTTGGAAAACAAACTATCTCATCTCTGTTGTAGAGGGTTTTACAACACTATATGGGCTTGTTTCTTAAACCTTATATGGAGATAGTGTGTTTTCCAACTGTAGATTTGAGCTATCAGATGAGGAAATTAAAATACCATTTTGATCTCATGTTACATTTAAGTAGGTGCTTTTTGTAACTTATGAGTTAGCTTTCTCCTGATTGGAAGAAATGAATTGCTCACATTATTTGCACAGTTGGAAAACACATTGTCTCCTTTCTTTTGCAGAGGGTTTTACAACACTATATGTGTTGCTTGTTTCTTAACACCTTAAATGGAGACAGTGTGTTTTCCAACACTGCAAATAATGTGAGCATTTATTTTGTCGAATCAGATGAGGAAAATGAAATACCATTTTTATCTCATGTTACATACATAGGTGCTTTTTGTTTACGAGTTAGCTTTCTCCTGATTGGAACAAATGAATTGCTCGCATTGTTTGTACAGTTGGAAAACATGTTGTCTCCTCTCTGTTGTAGAGGGTTTTACAACACTGTATGGGTTGCTTGTTTCTTAACACCTTATATGGAGACAGCGTGTTTTCCAACTGTGCAGATAATGTGAGTATTTATTTGGTCGAATTAGATGAGGATTTAATGAAATGCCAATTTGATCTCATGTTACATAAATAGGTGTTTTTTGTTTATGACTTAGCTTTCTCCTGATTGGAACAAATGAATTGTTCGCATTATTTGCATAGTTGTAAAACACACTGTCTCCTCTCAATTGTAGAGGGTTTTACAAAAACTATAAGGGTTGCTTGTTTCTGAACACCTTATATGGAGATAGTGTGTTTTCCAACACTGCAAATAATGTGAGCACTTATTTCGTCGAATTAGGTGGGGAAAATGAAATGCCACTTTGATCTCATGTTACATACATAGGTGCTTTTTGTTTATGTGGAGCACCACAAATCTGCAAAAAGCCTAAACTTCAACATTCATTAGCATGGGTTAGTTCAAACTATGCAAACATAATAGTGCTCCTATGAAATAATCCATCATGCTTCATAAACAAAATAACATAATAGACTAATTGAAAGCATAAAAAGCATAATGGATACCTATCCCATAGTGGATTGGTGCCACTTTGATATGAAAAGTGGCCCTTTCCCAACCCTTGACAAGCCAATGATGAAGATGCAATGCTATGACAATGAAGTGGACAAAATTAGCTCTCAATGTGAAGAGAGTAACTTTGCATGAAGATTGTGGATGATTGTGGATGCAAAATACAAAGAGAAGCCTTTCATTTATAGAAAGACAAGATGGAGGAATGAGCAAAATGGAGCAATGTGGGATTAATCTTGAGCCAGTGACAAGATGCCACTTGTCAAGATGTGAGAGGATGAAGGTTGAGCACATTTTGATCAATGTGGCAAGTTTGAATTTTGAATTTGATGAAGTGACATGTTTAGGGGGGATGAAAGATTAGTTAAATGCCAAGTTTGACTTGTGTAAGAGACATGTAAGAGCTCTTAAATTCTTTGTTGGATGGACAAGTCATGTGGGAGGGAAAATTCAAATTGGGAGAATATTCCCTCTTGATGCCCTTTTTGAATGAAATTAGATGAAATAATAAATCAAATAAATTGATTTATTGTGCAAGTGGCAAAAGCTAGAGGATTCAGGTGATTAGGATTAAATTAATCAAGATTTGATTAATTTAATAGGAGATTAGGTGATTTTGACTTTTGACTTAGATTTTAGGATTAAAATAAATCAAAATGAGAAGAAAATGATTTTAGATTTAATTAAATAAAGATTTGATTTATTTAAGATTCAAAGAGGATGATGTTAGTGTGAAATCAAATAAAGATGATTTTATTTAATTTAAATGGATGACTTTAGGATATTAATTAAATAAACTTGATTTATTTAATTAATAGATGAATATGATTTAATTAAATATGAGGAATGCATGATGCCAATTTTGCATGTCTACAGTTTATGATTTAGCTTTCTCCTTATTGAAACAAATGAATTGCTCCAACAGAATGAACATTCATTGCTTCACAGTTCTAGCAGAATGGAAAAATGGAAGATATGATTGCTAATATATATACTAGTGTTGGCGATAGGTTAAATTGGAAATTAAATTCCCAATGTACAGTTTAATATGTTTGTTTATTATCTGTGCAAGCTGGAATTTTGCACTCAACAGAACATATACATTGTATATTCGTGAAATTTGGAATAAAAAATTTATTTCTAGCACCAAATGTCTTTAATTTGCCAATTTAATCTATCGCTAACACTTATCTTTCTTCCAGGTGGTTGATATAGGCAAGGAAAGAAAATTGAACAAAACAAGGACAGGTGGATTGAGAAGGATGCTTCAGGAGATGTGAACCTTCTACAGTAAATATAGGTGATTCTAGTTGCCATAGCTTCAATTGCAAGTGTAGTGGACAATTAAATTTCCAAAATTTATTATGCATTTAGAAGTTCCAATTTGTTTGAAATTGTGAAATGTTGGGGCTTTCAATCAGCTATCATTTTCATGTGATTCTTAAGTGGGTGATCCCAATAATAGTGGCTTACAATTTTGGGCCAAATTGACACAATCGAATAATTTTAACCAAATCTTCACTTCTGCACCTATAGTGGCTAAACCAAGGAGGAATTTGAAGATAATGCAAACTAGAGTTTCTGAAATCGCGGGTCTATAGATTCTAAATATATTTTTTTCAAAGTTTTGGAATTAGCTTACATAATTTATTTTTCCATCTCCCTCTAAAACTAGTTTTTTCGTGGAAACAACATTTTTAAAAAGTGACGCCAATCAAAAGAGCAATGCATAACTTCTTTTTTCCATGAAGGATAAAATTCTAATTCTTTCTAATTTAGATTTTTAACTCCGATATCTAGTGCTTCCACTTGGTTAGACAGTTTTTTATTGAATATTTTTTCTTTAATCAAGTTTCAAAGTCAAACCAATTACAATTCAGACATAGCGCAACCATATAATGCGTAACTTTTTTTGTATGTATCAAAATTCCTTTTTTTTTTTGTTGGATCAAGGACCTCAATATCTGGTGCATTAATTTTATTTATTTTTTCTTTTAATAATCAAGCATTTTTCCACATGTGCAAAACATTTGATTTCCTTTGGTGAAAAACCTACATTCACTTAGGAAATAAAATAAATATAATAATAAAATTAAATTTACTTAAAATTATACCTTTTGGGAAGCTTATAATAAGGACTACATAATTACAAAAATTAAATTTTAAATCAATTCATTTGATCCCCCAAAAGGTAAATCAAAAGTGGTTTTTTATTAGCATTTTGATAGGTGTAAAGGAGACTCTGCTATAGGTATGGTTTAAAAATTGTGGGGTTCTATCCAAGGGGGTTTGATCTAAGGTACTTTGATCAAACCCCTTCAATTGAATTCTTTTAATGGAACCTTTGGGCTTAAATCCTCATTATATTTTCTAAAAATATGTGGATTTCAGCACCGCCTTCCTCCTAGAAATTGTAAACTACCTTTGTGGGATCACCTGTTTTATGCTTAATTTGTCTTCACCAAAAGAGTTCATATGTGGACATGTAAGTATGTGAAATTACTTACAAACAACATTCAAAGTGAAGAAGCCAATTGAAGGAAGAACCTGGTTCAAGGGAAATGCATGTACATATTTTGAGTTTGGACCATATTCATGGTTACCTGAAATTGTATCAGTATCTAGACAAGGTGTAACAACAATTTCTTCATTTCAACTGGGTTCTTCACTTGAACTACGTTCTTCACTTTGAAATGTGAGCAACGGTATGAGGCTTTTGTGAGTATTTCCTATTTTACGAAATGGTCAGAATACATCCTCTTGACACTCCATCCTATGATCCTGCCCTAATTTATATGTCCTTTCTATCTCTCGAGTTGAATATTTCTCCATATTTAAAAGTTCTATTTAATGTTAGTTTTCCATCATCTTTCATTTTTTTGTGGTTCTTAAGTTTTTTCATAATAGTTCTTTTTACAATTTCGCTATTTTTCTAGAATATTTAGTAAGTTATAAATGGTACATTTTTAACAACTTCTGATGGCAATTTTGTAGAATGCTATTTCTATATCCTATTTCTGCTCTTTTTCAGTATGTTTCGATCTGACCACCACACCACAAAAGATGTGCAGATATAACAAGTAATTACTTGAAATAGTTCTATGCACTATATTAAATAGAAATCGTAAAGCCAATGGGTAGCAATAACCTGTGCAAAATGGGTATAACACCACAAACTTAATTGAAAATTTGGCCTACATTACTTGGCACTAAATATTATAGACAAATAGAAAAATTGTAAAAGAGCTATTAGAATAACAACATACATGGAAAGAAAAAGTGACAAAAGCAGTAGCTGGGACCAAATGTTTGGGTGATGGTTAGGTACGAGTTAATGACACTGTCAGGTGGGTTTCCCTGCCTGTTGCCAGGGGGAAAAGGTGGGCATAAAAGCTTTCTCAACAAGTTTCTTTTGTCTGGCATGGGAAAATTGTAGAATGACATGGGCCTTTTCGGGGATCTTTTATGTTTCAAGAAAGAAAGGTGAAAATACTATTTGTTTACAGTCTACACATTGAAAGGGAAAGTTGAAGGTTGAGTGCACATGGATGAATTGGAGGAGAATACCGAACAAATTGAGGTGACGAGTAGTATCCAATAGTGTTGCAGAGGGTTTTACAACACTATTTGGGTTGCTTGTTTCTTAACACCTAGGGTTTTCCAACATGAATTGTTGCAAAACATAATGAAGTGCATAATGCAAATCACACTATGTGTCGAGGGTTAATAGAGCCCCCCTTAAATGACAGATGTGCTATTTCATCAAATACAAGACCAACTATACGTTTGTATATTTGCATTACAAGACAAAGGTTGGGTATAAGTAAAGGCAAGCTTCAAAACACATTGTGTTTTCCAACATGCACTAATGTTCATCACTTTCAACAAGTTTATTCATTATTGCCAATAATGGAAAGAAATTGGTGTTCTTGCTTTTTGTAATGCAAACCTAGATATACTGGTTTAAAAACCAGAAAGGGCTTGGGTATGTTGTGATGTGGAGGTTGAAAAATGCAGTGTGTTATGAAGCATGCAATTTGTTATATACTTCAAACTTAAACACAACAATGGAAGGTGTGATTTGGAAGACTTTCATACTATTTTGTAACATTCCATGTTGCAAAACCGTGGGTGTTAAGAAGCAAGCAACC